>WYDF02021293.1:0-13184 GCA_009867245.2 Adranes taylori | reverse complement strand
TACTTTATTTTTTTCCTGTTTATAACTATGTTTATAATACCTCAATTTTTGTTTATATATATATATATATATATATATATATATATGTATATATATATATTGTTATTTTGTATATATTTTTTCTACATTTGGACTTCTACAACCCGACAAATTTAAAAATTCCGCACATTATCTGATCATGCCTCGTATAGTATTTAAAGATAATTCTAATTCAAAGTAATTTAAATTTATTGAATGCAAATGCATATTCAATAGGCCACTCAAATTTTGGTCACTCTTATCTTCTAAGTGTATTTTATAAATAATATTTTTATTTCGAGTATATAATGTAGGTCATTACAGTAACATATTTATTAATATTTTTAAGAGGCGTGAATATTTTATGTGTGTAAATTAGATAGGAAGCAATGACGTTTTATTTAAAGATTAAATATTTACATTTACTTTTTAAACTTCCGTGCAATCTTACTTGATTTGGAATTCGCATTATATAATTTATATTATAATAGAAATATATTTTATATTATTTTACTTTATTTTAAATAATATTTGTTTTAAATAATATAAACATTTTGTATTGTTTTAAATTTTATTTTATATTCTTTTAAATAATATAAACATATTTTATATTATTAATGTTGATTTTTTCTAAAATATTTTACATAAACTAGAAATAAAAGATTTTGAATTTTTATGTCAGATTAATTAGAACACTATTAGAATTATCACTAAACTCATATATTGTTAGAAGTCTATAAAGCCATAAAATCTATTTTCATTTTTAAATAAAGACAAATTGTGTTTGTGTGTCGCACGTAAAATTTTATTTTGCTAACAAAGTTTAAAATAAATTTTATGTTTTATTAAGAAATTTATTTGGAAACAATTCTCGTTAGCGTTTATTTTTAGAAGGAGAATGAATATGATTCGGCTATAATATGATCGAAGATTGTCACGTATAATAATAATTCCTTTCCTCAATTCAAATATTTTTGTTATTTTGTTATTAATTGTAATTTATTTTTATTTATTTATTAGATATGGGTAATGTCGTATATTCTTTGATTTGGCTATTAATTCTAATATTTATATCGTTCTTTGTGGCTGCTTTTTGTGCCGGCTGGTATATATTGTTTTATTGTCTGTCAGCCTGCTTACCTGCCCTTAAAGTAAGTATTAGTTATTTAAAAATTTTAGAAAGAAAATTATTTTTACATTTTTATCAATAGTTTTCAAAAAAATACAATCTGTAAGGCTTAGAATTTTAGTGATGTTTGACATTGGGTACATTGACAATTGACGTTTGGCAATTAACAATGGGCAATTGACAATGGCAATTGTAAGTGACAATTGTCAATTGACAATCAACAATTGTCAATCAGCAATCAACAAATCTGTAAATCAACAATCAACAAAATTGCCAAGAAAATTCAACAAAATAAAGAGACAAAATCAAAATTGTCAACAACAAAATTGTCAATCAACAACAAATCATCAATCAACAAAATCAATCATGTCAATCAATGTCAATCATGTCAAGCAATCATCAATCAATCAATTATGTCCAAAATTATCAATCAACAAAATTATCATCAACATTAACAAAGTCAAAATTGTCAACAATAAATTGTCAATCAACAACAAATCATGAATCAAAAAAATCCATGATGTCAGTCAATCAACAAATCAATAAAATTTGTTTATTGTCAATTGACAATTAACAAACCAATCACTTTTCAATCAACTGTCAATTGACAATTGTCAACAATTGATAATTGGCATTAGGATATTTGACTTTGGGCATATTTGACGTTGACGTATTATTTGATATTGCTTGCGCATTTGGGTCACGGTGATCCTGTGTATTATTAAAATTATTTTCAATATACCAATCAATTTACAATAAAACTCGTCGATAGAATATGGAGCACAATCTATCAGTAATGTTTTTAAAGCTAATTGACAATTAACAAACCAATCACTTTTCAATCAACTGTCAATTGACAATTGTCAACAATTGATAATTGGCATTAGGATATTTGACTTTGGGCATATTTGACGTTGACGTATTATTTGATATTGCTTGCGCATTTGGGTCACGGTGATCCTGTGTATTATTAAAATTATTTTCAATATACCAATCAATTTACAATTATCAGTTGGCAATCAACATCTACAAATCTGTCAGTCAACAATCAACTAAATCAAAATCAAGAAAATTTGCCAATTAACAATCAACAAAATTGTCAATCAACAATAAAAAAAATTGTCAAGCAACAATCAGCCAAACTGCCAATCAACAAAATTGTCAACAAAATTAACAAACAAAATCAAAAATGTCAACAATAAATCATCAATCAACAAAATGAATCATCTGAATCACTGCCAATTAATCAGTCATGTCCATGCAGCATCAATCTATCATGTCAAGCAACAAAATTGACCACAAAATTAACAAAATTGGCAATCAACAATCAATAAACATTTTCAATTGACAAATCAACAAATTAATCACTTGACAATCAACTGACAATTGTCAATAATTGCTAATTGGCATTGGTATCTTTGACATTTGATGATCAACAATTGTCAGTCAACAATCAACAAAATCAAGAAATTTTGTCAATCAACAATCAACAAAATTGTCAAGCATCAAAATTGTCACCAACATTAACTAAGAAAATCAAAATTGTTAATCAACAAGAAATCATCAATCAACAAAATCCATCATGTCAATCAATTGTCAATTGACAATCGTCAACAATTGATAATTGGCATAAGGATGTTTGACATTGGGCATATTTGACATTGATGTATTGTTTAATATTATTTACGCAATTGGGTGATCATGTCTATTCTAAAAACTAATTTTATTAAAATTATTTTCAATCTACCAATCAATTTAAAATTTCAAGGGACAATCAACATCCACAAATCTACCAAACATTAATCAACAAAACCAACAATCAAGAACATTTACCAATTAACAATCAACAAAATGGTCAATCAACAATCCACAAAATTAACAAATAAAATGCAAATTGTAAACAATAAATCATCAATCAACAAAATGCATCATGTAAATCAATGCCAATCAATCAGTCATGCATCAATCAATCATGTTAATCAACAAAATTAACCTCAAAATTTTCAATCAACAATCAATAAAAATTTGCAATCAACAAATCACCAATTCAATCAATTGTCAATTAACAATTGACAACAATTGATAATTGGCATTGGTATGTTTGACATTCGACATGTGTGACATTGACGTTATGTCTGACAGTTTGTCAACAACATTAACAAAACAAAATCCAAATTGTCAATAATCAAATTGTCATGTTAATCAACAACAAATCATCAGTCAACAAAATCAATCATGTCAATCAATATCAATCAATCAAATCAACCAATGTCAATCAATCAATTTTGTTGATTCTCAATCAACAATCAACAATATTAACAAATAAAATGCAAATTTTAAACAATAAATCACATCAATCAACAAAATGAACCATGTCAATCACTGCCAATCAATGAGTCATGCCAATGGAGCATCAATCAATCATGTCAATCGACAAAATTAACCACAAAATCAACATAATTTTCAATCAACTATAAATAAAAGTGTTCAACCAACAAATCAATAATCCAATCTCTTGTCAATCAAGTCAATCGACAATTGTCAACAATTGATAATTGGCATTGGTATGTTTGACATTGGGCATGTGTGACGTTGACGCTATGTCTGACGGTTTGTCAATAACATTAAATCACAAAATCCAAATTGTCAATAATAACATTCAACTCAAGTCAACCAAGTCAACCAATGTCAATCAATCAATAAAATTTGTTGATTGTCAATTGACAATCAACAAATCAATCACATTTCAATCAAGCCTGCATGAAATTGCGTGACTAGACTGGCGATTAGAACGTGGTGTAAGGACAAGGTTACGTATTCTCTCCAACACTGTTCACAACACTTTTGGAAATTATGTTAAAAAATCTCAATATCGGAAACCATTCATGGGAAAAATTAAATCAACTTAAAATTGCCGATAATATTGGTGAGGCCAACATCAAAGACATTTTAGAAACAGAAAAAGGTTCAAAGATTGTAGGTTTGAAGATACAAATTATGACTAATCTGATAATGAGAAAATACATAATCTTCCATTGAATAAGTCAGCGCTTACAAATACTTTGTCCATGAGTTTAGTTAGAAGACATATGAATATACTGATTTTAAAAATATTGAATTTGATTCTTATATAATCCCATATTCAGAAATAAATACATATACTTTTCGTCTTTTAGATGTAGATAACCGAATAATTATTCCATATAATTTTCCTATTCGAATAATTGTTTCTTCAAGAGACGTAATTCATTCATGAACTATTCCAGCAATTAGAGTAAAAATTGATGCTATTCCCAATTAGATTTAAAAGATAGTAGAATTGGCATTGCATGCTAGAATGGGTCTTGATATTTAGTATTAAATTGAAAGAACTGGTTTATGGAAGTGATGTTAGTACACTATGGGGGTTGATGGAATCGATAACAAATTAGTATGAATTACGCGATAAATTCGAAATCACAACTAGAATTTTTCTCATTTTCCGGACCTATGTTGATAGGAACATTTCATTTTAGATTGATATTTCTCTCAGTACTTATGTCGATTTATTTTTGAACACTCTGTATAAATAATATTCATTATTTTACGTTATAATTATAATTAGATGTCAAAACTGTGCTTTATTCACCTAAAGTTGCTGATTAATTTTCAATTTTTTGTGTTTTAGGATCTAGCGGAACTTTTGCTCGCTGGTGTACAATTACCACACTATTGTGCAGAAAAAATGCTGGCTGGTGCGCCACTGGCTTAAATTGTATAAAGCGAACTCATTTTCTTCAAATGTACGCACCAATAATGTATTCATGTACGATATAAGAAGTATATTAGATGTTATTACATAATATTCGAAATTGCTAACAAATTACTTTTAAGATATGTTTTTTAAGAAGATTTTATATATATTTTCTATTAATTTTCCAATATAATAAATGTAAAACATGGTTTTGTATTAATATTATATATATAGCTCCCAATAGTCTTTAAATAAAATAAAATATTTAATTTACTTTATATTAAATAAAAAAATTATATTTAATAAACGATTTAATTATGTCTCTATTAGATAAAATTACTGATATTTAATAAAACATTTAATTTCATGTCTAGTAGATAAAATTTGTAATATTAGTAAATTATTTAATTTAATCTCTATTAGATAAAATTTTTAATTTAATACCTATTAAATGTTTTTTTAATATTTAATAAACTATTTAACTTAACCTGTATGAGATATATTTGCCGATATTCAACAAAACTATTTAACTAAAATATTTAATAAATTATTACTTTATTTAATCTCCGTTCAATAGAATTTTTAATATTTAATAAACTATTTAATTTAATGTCTACTAAATAAAATTTTGAACATTTAATAAATTATTTAAATTAATATCAATTAGAGCAAATTATTGATATTTAATAAAATATTTAATTTTAATTAAATGCGTATTGATTAAAATTTTTAGTATTTAGTAAAGTATTTAATTTAATCTCTATCAAATATAATTGCTAAAATTTAACAAAACATTTAATTTAATGTCTATTACATTAAAATTTCATGCCTATTAGATAAAATTTTTAATTTTTGATAAAATATTTTATTTAATATGTATTAGATGAAATTTTTAATATTTAATAAAAGATTTAATTTTATATCTATTGAATCCATTTTTTTAATATTTAAACAACTATTTAATTTAATTTCTATTATATAAGTTTACTGATATTTAATGAATGATTTAATTTTAATGTCTATTACATAAAATCTTGAATTTAATATCTATTATATAAAATTTTTAATATTTAATAAAATATTTGATTTAATGGCTATTGAATAAAATTTTCAGTCTTTAAGAAACTATATAATTTAATTTGTACTAGATCAAAATGCTAATATTTAATACAGCATTTCATTTCATCTCTATTAGATAAAATCTTTAATTTAATATCTATTAGATGAAATTGCTGATATTTAATAAAATATAGAATGTAATGTCTATTAGATAAAATTTGAAATATTTAGTAAAATATTTTATTTAATACCTATTAAATAAAATTTGTAATATTTAATAAACTGTTTAATTTAATCTGTATGAGATATAATTGCGGATATTTAACAAAACTATTTAACTAAAATATTTAATAAATTATTTAATTTAATCTCTATTTAATAAAAATTTTAATATTTAATAAAATATTTAATTTAATGTCCACTAAATAAATTTAATACTCTAAATTATTTAATTTAATCAGAATTAGATAAGTATTAAGAGCATTAATAAATTTAAATTATTTAGGATGCTCCTTCTCTTTATCTTTTATGGGAAATATTATTAATCAGTTGGAATGGCAAAGCGCCTCATAATGGTTCATCTAACTTGTTGTTTTGTAAACTGTCATCTACGTTGATAGATCTTTGTAATAATGCGTTGTGTACATTATGTTGAGAATTTTCAAATTAGTTTATCTCAGGTCATTAACATTAACTCATGTCAATGATGCTACCGAAAGCAGAGAGCACTGACGAAGCCTTCTAACGATGCCAGAAATAGATCCATCTATCCTGACCCGATTTCTTAAGCTATTTGGATATTTCATATAGTCAATGTGCAGTTTTCGAAATGATTAACTTATTGACGTTTACAGGAAACATATAAACTAGAAAAATTAGAAAGATTTACTAGAAAAACATATGAAAGGCTCGTCATAAAATAACAATTGTTCTAAAATTGTTAAAATTTTTATTTCTTTTACAAGATTTTGGAACAGCAAACAAAACACGCTTCTTCTTAATCCACTTAATGAAACAAGTTACTTCGTCGGTAATTTTTAAGTCGGAATGACTTCTGATTCTCATTCTTTTTTTTAGGTCATTGGTAAACCGACCCCGTCTCTTCTTTATTATAGTTCCACATTCATATGTCTTGCCTTTCTTCAATTCACATAAAAAGAGACAAAGACATGAAATAGCATGTACGCAGAATATATAAAGATTGGAGATAGAATCGAATCAGACCACTTTCCAATGGAATCGGTGTGGAAGATACATATGGGAGAACATCGGGACAAGGAGGGAAGTGATTAAGGAATAAGAAGGGTAGAAATGAAAAAAAAACTGTTGATACCAAAGCGGGTTGAAGTAAGGAGCGATAAAAAAATTAATTATAGTGAATCAATGGGACTACGTTAGGAAAGCACCTAGGTGTTATCGAACGCGAAGTCCGCGAAAAATATCAATGGGTAATAACTAGATTATCAGTTATAGAACAGTATATAAACGGGGTATTAGAATAGGGGACGGTGATATAGAGAAATATCGAGTAACTAAGCATTGTCGGGTAGGGTACTCTTTGGTAGCTTGGCTGAAGCAGACTTCATAAATGTATTAGGTCTCGTCAGCATCCAGCAACCCTTATAATTGCGCTTGCCTGAAGTAGACTTCGCTATATAAAACTAGGTGTTAGGGCTCGCCAGCATCCGGCGTTAGGCATATTAGAATAGCTAACGACCGTATATGGATCGCTATGACTCACCAGTGCGTCTATTTAAGTCACCTTGTTAATAATTAAATGGAAGTTCGGAAAAGAAACAAGTAACTATAATTAAATTTTTGATCGTTCCTTTCAATCCGCTTTGGTATCACAACACTACAAATGGTGGAGATAATGAAATATACGGAATGCGATGAGATGGAAAGCATAGAGGAGATGATGGATGAAAAAAAAAGGAATATGAGCAGGAATGAGATAAGACCAGGTACCAAGAGGACAGAGAGGAGAGCAAATAATGTGGATGAGATATGAATAAGGAGAAAACGGTAAGAGAAATATTAAGAAGGTCAGAAAGAATGAAGCAAAGTGGGTTAAGTTTGGGAAAGAGAAAAATGGAGAGTCGGAAATGTAAAAAGTAGAATGAAACAAACGAGAGAGGGAGAATCAATAATATACGGAGCAAGAATGAAGTATGGAAATATTTGATGGACAGTTGTGTGATAGGTGTTGGAAGAAAGAGATGCATAATAGAATTGAAAGAATGGGAAGAAGAGTGTAAAAGGGAAACAGATGACGAAAGGATGGAAGGGGGATGGAAGAAGTAAGGGAGAAAATATAGAACATGAATAAAAAAATGTGCCCGTTATGTTGTTCGTAGGCCTAGAACCTGTATTCGATACATTAGTAAGAGAGAGATTGTGAGAAAAAAATGGAGAAAATTCGAATAGCTGAAGAAATGATAGAGATGAGTAGAGGAATGTATGAGGGAACGAAAGTAAGAGCGGGAGTAGGAGAGAATGTATCAGAATGGTTTGAAATGAATAGAGGGGTAAGACAAGGTTGGAAATGAGTGACAATAATAAGTACATGGCTGATTTGAAAAGGGTGCTAAAAAATTGACAATCGGTGCGAGTAAATATAGCGAAAGAAACAATGTAGACGATGACTTCCGCAGACGATGTATTTTATGTTGCAGGCACTAAGGAAGAAACGATACATGGGTTGAAGAAGGTTAGAATTGAATGTGGAAAAGACAAAAGGGATAGTGTGCAAGAAAGGAGAGCGGAAAAGTAAAAAATATTATTTTGAAAGTGAGGGAGAGAAAATAGAAAAGGTTCAAAAATACATATATTTGGGATATATGTTGGCACAGAATAGGAGGAGAAAGAGAATGTTCAGATGGTGACAAAGAAAGCAAAGGGGACAATGGACAGAATGAAATGGACGTGGGAAGAGAAATTTTGGGAACCAGAAAGAAATATAATGATGTATGAAACGTAAGTGTGGGCGGTATGTGAAAGAGAAGAAGTGAAAAAAGTGCAAATAGGATGTCTGAAGAGAGAGAGAGAGAGAGAGAGAGAGAGAGAGAGAGAGAGAGATCATTGGAATGATTGACTTGTGAGAAGCAGAAAAATATATAAGAGTTTAGGATGGTACGATAGAATAAGAAATTGGAGAGGTATGAATAATAAGAGAATGAAAGGTGTAGAATAGTAGAAGAGAGGTGAAAGAATAAGAAATAAGTATAATGAAAGATATAATATAAATGGATAAGAGCTGAGAGGTGTATGTGTGACTATTTAAATTAAGGATGTAGTATGAGAGAATGAGAATGAGAGAATGAGTAGTATGAGAGTAGAGAATGATTGCAAGATTTAGGCGTTGAAGCGAAGAGAGGGGAAATATATACTAAATGTCGTAGGAAAATGTTTAGGATGTGCGCGGAAAGGGAGGAAAAGTGGAACCACTGGGTCAAAGAATCTAAACGAATACAATGGAATGGGGATGAGAGAGAATGAGCAGAAAATTGAAGAGTGTTTATAGGGCAAGAGGAAGGGAAGGGCAAGGAAAAGGGAATGATATATGAATATGCTACAAATATTAAGTATGAAATACGGAAGGTGGGTTGGAACGCGTCTTTCTCAATTTTCCAGTGGTGGACGTATTGTTTGTGTTTTATTTTTTTGTCTTGTCTATCCTTGTTTATGTATTAAGTTTATATTGATTTTGTTCTGCTTCAATTTGTATTGTCCAAAATTAACCCTTAATTAGTCGCGCTTGAAAAGTTACATGAGTACTCGCATGGGGTCATAGTGATCCGAAAATAAATATTGGAAACGTTAATAAAACTAATACGTTTATTAAATTATAATAAATACGTAAAAATAAATTAACTAGACGACAGAGCAGCAATATCGCTAAACTGAAAAAATAATATATGTAAAAATGAGTTGGGTCATAAAGATCGCACGCGAGTAATTAAGGGTTAACTACGATTAGATTTATGGAGTTTATTTATATGTAATGGAGTTTATTTTATGAGAAAAATAGAATTTTTGCATTTTGATTTATGTGAAACCTTTAAAATCATCATTTTATGTCGAAAATGATTCATTGAAGGAACACAAGAGGACAAAATATGACTTTTAAGTTAGAAAGAAAAGAGGTTCTTAAAAAAATATTTTTGCTTCTGAGTTCAGGTTTATCTCAATCCAATAACAATAAAGTGTTAACGAAATAATATTTATGGAGCATTGTTATTAAACTATTCGCCAAATGCATGCAATTTTCTTATCAGAAAAATGTTTATATAATTGCGTTTTTATAGTATGAATTTTATGTACATATATACGCGATATAAGGAACACGTAATCTCCTCTAAAAATACATTATTCTTGCATTGGTAGTGTGTTTCTAATGGATTTTTTATATATAGCTTCATCTACAACATGCTGATATTAATTTTCACCAAAAATAGTTTATGATATATTTTGTATCGTTACTGCATGAATTAAGCCATGAATTACTGAATGATAGAAACCTCCCTTTCCCATTTGTTCCTGTTTTTATCAAATCAATTGTTTAAGAAATCTCTATATAAATTTGAAGAAAGATGTACGATCCATAAAAATATAATAAGTACTTTTACAAGGTTACAGTTTGTTGCTTACTATAGCAGTGAATACAAGCAAATGGATTATAATTGTTGAGAAAGAGTAGGGTGTACCAACTCGGCCCAGCCCAAAAAGAGTACATGTATATTTTATATAGCAAGAATACATAATTTTACTTGCCAAAAGGAGTACATATACTCTTTAAAGAGTACGATTGGTAACCCTAAGAAAGAGAAGAAACTAAAAGGAAACAATTAACTGTTGCAGGTGAAATAACTAGTTCGTCCAAATGCATTACACAGTTAATAAAATACATTATATCAAATGCATTACACAGCTAATAAATTGACACATAGCGTCCTAATATATGCAAACTTGAATGCATTTCCAACTTATAAGTAGCATTTTAAGAATTATTTTAGACGAATATAAAGTACTGGTAGCACACTGGACTCATAATTCAGTGTAGTGATACCTTGCACCTATAGTTGATGTAATAGGGTGTTGATAACGATTATCACTATGCCAGAAATACGTGCCCATCTTTCCTCAATTTTTAAACTAATTCTTATATTTCATGATAATAAATAATATGCAATTTTGCGAATAAGGCAACTATCTATTAAAACATTATTCTTACTGGAAGACAATAAGTACTACTTACAATCTTCATTATGAAATAGCTATGCTTTTTACTATATTGTAAGGATAGGAATTGATATGCAAATTAAATTCTCAAGATTCCACTGTATAAATCTTAAATGGTTTAAATCTTAAAGGAGAATTATATTTGAATGCTTTGAAATCAATAAATCAACCAATAAGAATACTTGTACTAGATTCTCAAGATTCTCTTCTATAGATTCTGAATAGGTTAATTTTTAAAGGAAATTAAGTTTAAACAGAAATTAATAAATAAATGATGTTTATCCAATATTGTATCTAATTAGCTTCCAATTTCTATAAAACTCAATATTAATAAAACTCTGATGCATGGTGAAATGTTCAATTGTGCAGGTATCCAGGTACATCGTCTTACGGGTAAGTTCGTAGGACTCAGCCGAAAGACCGCATATAACTGATCAGAAAGAGATTAGAACGAGAAAACAAAAGCTACATTGGTGTTGAGCAGTGTTATAATGATTATTTACATTTACGGTGACAATTTACGAAAATATACGAACAATGAAAAACATGCATCAATAGTTTATTAAGTTCTATCATATAAGTCATTAGCATCACATCACGCGTCATTAGCGTAGCATCCCAAGAAATGATTGTGTGAAGAAGAAGATTAGAAAGAGATAAGGAAAAGTCTGTCCAGGCAACGCGGTAGAATCGGCGCTCAGCTACTACTCAGCCGGATACAAAGGAAACTTTTAGCTTTTCTAGAACTTCAAGAAAGAGATACAAAATTAGTATTTATCAATTAAAAAAGAGACACACTAAATTGGCCGTCGAGTGCGAAAGATAAGTAACTAAGCACCGCGTCTCCCAATAGTGTCATTTTTTTTTGTGACCAGATGGTATATAAGGTTTGACGAGCAGCGTAGATTTCACATTTTGGATGTTTACGATAGTTTTAAAACCAGAAACAACTCGCGCTTTAAAATTAGTAGTTTATTATAAAGTCGCTTCAAATTAATCGCTTTCAAGATGACTGATGTCTCAATGTGAGTTTAATTTTTTATATTATAATTTATTTTGACTATTGAAGCTGAATAGTTTCAGTATTTCAATCTGGTAAATATGAAATATTCAATGTAATTAACTTTCATTTTATAACAATCTAACAAATTAACTTTGATGAAATGGTAATAAAGTGTATTTATGTTTACGTTTAACTGAAACAAAGATCTTTCATTGGAAAATTAATTTGCACTATTCTTTTGAATGTATTTTATTCATCAGTAACATTTCTTATGTTAATGGGTAATTTTTAAATTTATTTTCATATTCGAGGAAAATAAAATGTATCCGTGTCAGTATTTATTTTAACAGAAGAAACTTTAACTGATATTTACTTTATTCATTTTTCAATCCACAAGCCTGCATTTTTTCGGTTGTATCATGCATTTCAAGTTTTGATGATAGATTCCTATGTACGTTTCCAAAACTGAATCCCAAACTGACCTTAGTTTCTTTCCATTACGTAAGAATTTTTTGCAAATAGTAATTTGTTAAATGTGTTATATATCGAAAAAACACTCACAAATATAAGACGTACTGACATATTTAAATACATAGGAAATGCTGCCATCTGTCGGTTTATGATGACGGCGAATCGTTGAAATCATAAACCGACAGATGGTAGCGCTTTCGTCATTAAACATGTTGTACATCTTAACCGGCAGTCAATGTTGATGCAACCGTTGGTACATATCCTCCGCGATCAAAAGTGTTTGTGTCGGCGGACATACGCTAAAAAGCAAACATACAGTGTTCGGACAAACACACGGATGTCCGGAGCTCTCCAGTAAAGAAAATCGATATCGACCTATACAATTACTCTGACGTATTTTGTATAGGTTTTGTACGTAAGCTCCAATGTTCTCATCACATCTTGCCAGCCTTTGTTTAATGATAAAGAAAGTGTTGGTGAAACTTGTTACAATAAAAATTTGTTTACAAAAATTGTGCATTTACTTTATA
>WYDF02021282.1:0-13184 GCA_009867245.2 Adranes taylori | reverse complement strand
GTGTACGGCAGTACATGCGTTGCGTGGCTTTCTGCAGTTGACTCTATCTCTTTCTCCTCCCTTTACATGCAAAGGAGTGCGAACGTTGTTTGGCTAGCGACAGTTATTCCCGTCTCTCTCTTCTATCATTCTGTATGTGTAAGGTTCGATGGCCGCTTGTGAAATCATCCGGACTTATACTTCGCATTACTTTTCCCCGTTTACATTATATTCATCAATTAGCAGTTTTTGATTTACTTAATTACCGATGTATTTATTTAATTTGCTTACAGTGAGTTAGAAAATCATGTTGCATACCGATATCTCTTCAAAATCAGCCGATGATTATTATAAATTGCTTCGCTCGATTATGGATTTATAAACAGAAATTAAAATGAATCCACAACATAACAAAACAAAAATATTTATTTGTTTACGGCAATCGGATAAGAAATATGAAATAAATGAATTGAAAGTTTTGTACAAATCGTTGTCTAATCCAATATCTGCGTCTTCCTATTGTAGTTGTTTTTACTTACTACATTTATGCAATTTAGAATACCACTCCAAAAAGCAGTCATAACCGTAGTTTCAAATCTGGCCATTCTCTTAATTACTCTTGCTGCCTCTGCCTTTCTTTATGGGATTCATTTTAAACTGTCATTTGAGATTGATTTAAGAGTATCGTGAATATCATTCCAAGACCATTGAAGGCATCATCTCTGTATGTCTGTTTCTCCCAACGCATCGTGGATGCCGTAAAGAAGTTGTAGATTTCTTTTAGAAATAGAAAATAATTTATAGATTCATTAAAACAAATAGATGCCGAAGTTCCAACTATATTTGGAGAACGGGCTGAACACGGCATAAATTCAGCAAATTTGTTTGCAGTCTTTATTTTTGTTTGGACACCGCTACAGGCTCCTGAAATGTTCGCAGCATTTATGTAGGACTCGCTTCTACAATTAAATTATTTTCAAGAGATGCCAAGGTGTTGGTTATAGCAGTATACAATTCTTTGTGAACTGATTTTTTAATTCCTGAATCAAGACAACTGTTGTAACAAAGCGTGTTACTTAAAAGATAAAAGTCTCTATAAATTACGTAATCTTTCATAATAAATAAATAAGAATGATAATTTCGTGTCTAAAAAAATTAAATATATAATTACAAACAAGATTTCTGCTGCTGTTGGAAGTAAACGTATTTTCTTTATAAGTGCATAGCTTAGCGTATGTTAAGTAGAGGAAGAGATATAATTTAAACTATTTATCTATCTATCTATTTACCTATCTATCTATTGCGATGCTACTTACACTCATCGCAATGAATGCATGATCCGGAGTTGAGTGTTGCGTACGTGCATGTATGTGTGTAGTGCGTGCGTGTGTTCGCATTAGCATACATCGCGTTACACTGCTGGGCAATAAGAGATGACGTGCTATTGTTTATTATGATATTTAAAGTGGGAGTGACGTACGCTGGCATAGAAACATGCATTGATGGAGCGCTGTTGGTTGATCTGTTGTCTGCTGTTGCAAGCGCATTATTCACCACCGTGAGCATATGCTTAAACTGCTGTTGCTACACGGAAATCAGTGAAATAAGGGGAGGCGGTATCGGATAGTAAGTAATGAGTAGTTGGCTACACACTGACCCGTATAACTCAACCAACGTTGTGATGGCTTTCGTCTATAAATACCGAGATTTGAGTAGGATTGAGTTTAGTTTTTCTGATTTGGGTTTCCGGTCACGACATCAAGCCGCAATAGCAAGCTCTAGCACCAACCAGCAGGTATCGCAGCACCAGCAGCAGTCCAGTGACAGTCGCCAGCAAATTTAACGCCTTTGCGTTTGCTAAGAGATGTTAAATATTATACACTGCTTTACTGCATTACGGTATATTGAATAGATTTGTTTCTCTTCCTACCCCATCACCAACCTACTTCCTATACAATCAGAGTGTATAATTCTAGCCTGCGCGCGTCAGGGTTAGTTATAGTCACTCGGTAAGAGTAACACTAGCACGCATCGCGGTGTTACGCGATTGTAGTAATTCCTTTCTACACTTAGAGTGCATAATTCGTATAATTCTAACCTGTGAGCATTATGGTTAGTTTTAGTCACTCGGCAACAGTAACACTAGCTCGCTGCGTACAAGAACACAAACACCTGGACTACTCACGTACTTAACTACCCGTGCACTCAGCAGTCCACTAAGGACCGGTGGAAAAATAAAAGCGGTTCCAATATGCGGTCTCACATTAAACTGAACTGCCGTTCAAAAATACTTATTTCCGAACGTTGTTATATTCTGTAGTAATTAAGATATTTGTATGCGCCATCTGTGACAGTCGCTAGGCCTTTCCGTTAGCAGCATCGCGAGCGAGAGTCTGAGACACTGTGTTGGTTTTGTTTTTTATTTGTTGTACCTACAACATTGTTTATATCTTGGCTATGCTATAAGTACTTTTGTTTATTCTATTTATGTTATATCTAGTCAAATATAAATAGTTTTATCGTACTGTATACATTTTCACGGTATGTTTTACTCTACAATACAGTTAACTATTTAACCTGGAATATTGTCACTTGTGAATTTAGAGAGACTGTTACTCCCCAACGTGTCACGCGTAAGAGGGGATCTTTTGTATGGGGTACGTAGCGATTCTCTCCTACTTGCAGGTACCTTTTCATTCAATACAAAGAAAAGGCGATTCACTGACAATGACCTACTTTACTTGATCTACTACTGAATAAAGTTATAATGTTATGAAGTTAAATCTGTGAAGTTATAATCCCCCTCGTTTCTCAACATTATTTAGAATGAAACACAAGACTTTGCCCTTGGTGGGGTTGCGAGGTATTTATTGATTTAATTCTACTAGATCAACATATATTTAACTAACTTTGCGCACCCCTAACAACGACAAATTGAAAAAATGCAAGGAAGGTATAAACTTAACAAAATGTATTGAGAATGTTTTCAGAAATGCGTACATATCAATAAAATAAATATTCGTGCACACAAAATAAAATAATTAACGCTTTAATAATGAAATTAAATAATTACGTTCAATGAATACGTGCAAATGAAATATTTAAAATGCCGCCTCTGTTTCATCAAACTAGTTTCCAAATAAATTATATATTTCTACTTAAAATTTCTGCCGTTGTACCAACTTTTTTTATAATATTTTTACAGTGACCTCATTAATTCATTTTAATTTATTTTTCTTTACCTCAATAAATAAATTTGTTGCCTAACAATTTAATTTACTTTATTCGAAGAATCTGAGATACAATTATAAAGAAAACTTGTATCAGTTTTTTACAAAAATGAAGCCAGAATTTAAAAAGAAAAATATGAAAGTTTAATTATATTATTTTAATACTGCAATACAATTGCAGTCCGCGCCAATACTTAGTAGCTGGTATGTATTATTTTTAATTATAAAGCATAGACTCTAACATAATCCACTTGTAAGGCCGCTTTATCGCTATTTTCTAAATCCCATGTATCTAGCCATTGGTCTTGGCCCAGCCAAAATTCTTTCGGGGCCTAAAATTATAAATAAATATTTTAATTTAAAAAAAAAAAGAATATTAGAAAATCGTTTATGGATTTTGGAAAATTTTGAGTTTATAATTTCTGCGTCAAATGTTTTATAAAGAGTGTCTGCATTTTATTTTGTTCTTGCAAAACTAAAATTATAAACACCCTTTTTATCAAAATGTGCAACAAAATTATCAAATTAGCATCTAACAGTTAGGCAGACTGGACATTTAGAAATTTTTTTTATGACTTATAAATTTTATTATGTCCAGTTTATTATGTGATTTTATTATGTGATTTACTATGAACTATATCATTACAGGTATGTATACGTAGATTTTTTGCTCAATTAAACTTTTTCTGAACCTGCGGATGTCTAACAGTGAGCTGACAGTTTTCGCTGTGAGATGATGCTATTATTTCCTCCACTTGATTACTGCTCAACTCTTTCAGTCTTGTTGCTTATCTTTTGATTAATTTTCTGAGAGGTTTTTCTTATATGAGCCCCAAACAGTTTTGCTCAGGTTTCGATAAAATCTCTGTTAATATACAATTCTTTTACCTGGAGTTAGATGTATCTCTGATCAGAACAACTTTCCTGAACAAATACATGCCAGTTTGTTTAGGCATATTACAGTTTTTATTGGTATAGCTATGACTCTCTGCCTTTGTCCGGAATCGTTTTTGTATACCGAATGGTAACTCCTTTCTTATGTATAATTAAATACAAGTACGTATACAGTTTTGCAGCACATAGTTCATACGTACCTTGTTGCTTATCTATTGATTAATTTCTTGATAGGTCTTCCTTATACGAGTCCCCATCAGTTTTACGCAGGTTTCGATAAAATCTTTGTTAAGATACAATTCTTTTGTCTGGAATTTGATGTATCTCTGATCAGAACAATTTTTCTCGGCAAATACAAGCCCATTTTTAAGTAATTACAGTCATGATTTCGTTTGCCTTTGCCCGGAACCGTTTTTGTACACCAAATGGTAACTCGTTTATTATAACAAAGAGGTCTAAAATCATTACAAGATACAATTCTTTTATCTCCAATTTGATGTATCTCTGATCAGAACAACTTTCCTGAACAAATACATGCCAGTTTGTTTAGGCATATTACAGTTTTTATTGGTATAGCTATGACTCTCTGCCTTTGTCCGGAATCGTTTTTGTATACCGAATGGTAACTCCTTTCTTATGTATAATTAAATACAAGTACGTATACAGTTTTGCAGCACATAGTTCATACGTACCTTGTTGCTTATCTATTGATTAATTTCTTGATAGGTCTTCCTTATACGAGTCCCCATCAGTTTTACGCAGGTTTCGATAAAATCTTTGTTAAGATACAATTCTTTTGTCTGGAATTTGATGTATCTCTGATCAGAACAATTTTTCTCGGCAAATACAAGCCCATTTTTAAGTAATTACAGTCATGATTTCGTTTGCCTTTGCCCGGAACCGTTTTTGTACACCAAATGGTAACTCGTTTATTATAACAAAGAGGTCTAAAATCATTACAAGATACAATTCTTTTATCTCCAATTTGATGTATCTCTGATCAGAACAACTTTCCTTAGCAAATGCAAGCCAGGTTTTTACGTAATTACAGTCATTATTGCGATAGCTATTACTCCTTGTCTTTGCCCGGAATCTTCTTTGTAGCGTTGCAGCACATGGTTCATACGTACCTTGTTGCTTATCTTTTGATCAATTTCTTGAGAGGTCTTTCTTATTCGAGTCCCCATCAGTTTTTAGCAGGTTTCGATAAAATATTTGTTAAGATACAATTCTTTTATCTGGAATTTGATATATCTCTGATCAGAACCACTTACCTCAGCAAATACAAGCCAGTTTATTACTTAATTACAGTCATTATTGCGATAGCTATTACTCCGTGCCTTTGTACGGAATCGTCTTTGCACACCGAATGGTAACTCGTTTATTATGTATAATTAATTTCAGGTACGTACACAGATTTGCCGCAAAGAGTTCATATGTACGTGTATTACAAATTTTTTTTTGCAGTACTCATCCATTATAATAAGTATTTGTACTCGTTCATTATGTACAATTTGATACAAGTGCGTACACAGTTTTCTAGTAAATAGTTCATATGAATGTGTGTCACAAATTATTTCTTTAAACTACTGATCAAACGTACGTTGTACTCGTTTCTTATGTATAATTAAATACAAGTACGTACACAGTTTTGCAGTAAATAGTTCGAACGTAAGTGTGTCATACTCATCCAGTATAATACGTACTTGTAAAGAAATCGAATGGGATAGATAACCTTTATAAGAGATAAAGTGGTAACAGGATAGAAAAATCATCAATATTGGTATTCCGCAACTATTATGGAATACATTTTTCAGGACGTTCTCAGGACGTCCTGAACGGAAATTCAATAAGAAGCTCCTTTTTAGTTTTTCTAACTTTTTGTACGAGAATAATCCTGAAATTATTCCTCAGATTTTCAGATTATAATTAGTAAACCAATTATTAGTGGTTACATTTCGTCCACAACAGATTTTGGACAATTATTTACCTCAAAAGAACCAATTGGCTGCCCCTCAACATATTGCAAGTATAAAAGAACGCAAATCTTAAATCCCATAGAAACGGAAAATCCATCTACCTTTCAATTAGTCTAATTTTTTAGCGTAATGGTAAGGTGTAAATCCATTTTTATATTTCTCTATAAACATGTCAAAAATATCTCAAATCGATGCGAAATCAAACTACAAGTGTTATTGTAGAAATCGAAATCTTTGTACAGACATGGTGAGGCTAAATATTTCAACACCAGTGCTATCGAGTCTCCAAATAACTTTACCATTTACGTGATTGCATTTCATTAGCCCAGTCAAACATAAGAACTCAAATAGTGCTTGAGGTTTGATGTCGTTTGTTGTTTTGACATCACATTTACGCAGCCTGGATTTGTTCATATTCTCTACAATAATGTAGTGAACATTTACTGAAAAAAAGTATTGCCATATTACCGGTGCGGTTTTTACAATTTTGACATGTTTTGGTACTGGATTAGTGGATTAGTACCGGATTGGTTTCCTCCATTTGGTGGTTTAATCCTTTGCGACATGGACGAACAGCTTTTTAGATAAAATCCTTTGCATTGACTGAAATATCCCGTTCATTATCCATCTCTTGCACTAGCAGTTCCAACGGCATGTTTTTTACTTTCATTGTCCTTAGCAAGGAAATCTGAAGATTAGCAAAACATCTGAAGAATAAATTAATACGCTTTGTCGTCCGTAATGCCGAATTATATAATTCGTAAGAGTATTTTCCTAGTAACTCAAGTAACGCTATATTAATAACGTAGTATCCTCAGTGTTCGAAAGCCAAGAAAATTGGAATGCGGTAGTCGACACTTGCTCGAAGGTATTGAGCGGTGCGACGCTTGAAAGGGGATACAATTGAAATTGTTGTCGAATACAGGTTTTTTAATTAAATAAATACTAATATTCTATCATTCATTAAAAAAAACCAAATTAGGAGTACCTCTGGTGATGAGTTTTTCCATGGTTTTCCATTATCACTTTGTGCTTGATCCGGAAAGTAACCGTTTACTCCACCAACGGCTAAGTTTAGAATTATATAAAATTCTTGATCAAATGGAGCCATTTTTGAACCTTCAGTCCAAGGATTTCCACTCACCTGATCCTAAAGTTAAATCGAGATATATAAAGATATATCACATATTTATAAAAACTGATAAATGGATGAAAGATTAACAAAGAATTCATGAAATATTTTAATAATTATGTACGTGATTGTATGAATTTTAAATATCTCCAATCTAATGGATTTTGCATTTGATCTTGTATTGAAAGGGCTCACTGGTATCTGGGCTTCCGACTAGTGCAAATCCTTACCGGTCTTGGTTTTCTCAGCATACTTGAAACTGATTGATAAAATACACTCCAGTGCTTGCAAATATTATAATTCCGAACAGGATGACACAGATACCCGGCTTGAACTGCATACCGGAACAAGGCACGCTTACGCTAGATTCTAACTGTGGGTAACGTGCTTTCCTCAATATTGGGAAGCGAAGAAAATGGGAATGCGGCAGTTGAATCTGTTCGAAAAACCATGAAACAAAAAGAGGACGATGAAAGGGGTAATAGATCGGTAATATCAATCCGCTGCTTTTAGAAATATGTATTTATCTGTTCATTTTTACAAAAGTGTTTAATACCATTCTGTGAGTTAAATAAATCTGGGATTACACCCACTAGAAGCTATTCGTGAATCGCCCACATATCTATTAAAGGATCGATATATTACAACCCTTTCGAAGTGATGCCAACACGGTTTTAGGAGAGACGCCAGATAGCTAGGAGGAAAGGGTTTAGTGGGTAATGTTCATTAACGATGAGTCCCACAGTCCCTTATGTTATTCTTGATATATAGATAGATAATAACCTTTATTGGAATACAAAAACACAAATAATATAGTAAGGAGAAAAAACAAACAAAACATATTATTAATAAACCAAAATTAAATAACTTTATAAATATAAGAACAAAAAACAAAACAAAAAAATGAGAGCAAAAAAACACAATATTGTGAGCAGCAACAAGATATCCTCTACTTTCTTCTCCCTATCTCCTTCATTATCTATTTCATCACTTCTATCCCCCTTCATATTCAATTCCTCGTTCTATCAATCTGCATCCAACTCCAACTTATGTCACTACATTCGTTCATCCAATGTTCCCATGATCGTTTCCATTTGCCACATATCCTACATCTTCTGTCATATTCTTCCAGCCCATATTTATTGTCCATTTTTCCACTCCCACATCTAAACCACATCTAATTCCGATTTTACATAACCTGGAAGATCACCTACAACCATTATTTCCTTGTATCTCCTATTATATCTATTCCCTCTAATTTTCTTATTGTTCTGTTGTATTGCAACAGAGAAATCCTCATTATTTCCCTCATTATCCTTTCCACCACTCTTTCACAGTTTACTACTTTTTTTCTGCTTTCTGCACTCACACCTTTCATACAACTTTTCTCTATTCTCCTCCAATTCATTCCCCTCATCTCTTTTTTCGCTTCTCTTCTTTGACCATTCATACACTATTTTCACTAACTTAACATTCTCACTAGTTCATATTTCACCAACTTCTTAGCTCCTTTTACTCAGCGTTTATACTCATTTAGATCTTGTAAAACAAATTCGTTAGGAGTCCCCCAAAAACCTTTTCATCTATTTCGCACTCATTCTTTCTATTTCCACTCTTTCTTGCACCGACCATACTTCCGCCACATAAAGCATAATATTGATTACACATTAATTTAGCACCATCAACCTCATCTTCACAGAGTCACCAAATTTCCCCTTCCACACATTCATTAACCGCTCCGCTGCTACTCCTGCCTTTCTCACAATCATACTCATTTGCTCCTTTGTTCCCTCATTCCTACTTATCATATACTCCAAGTACATTTTACACATTCAACCTTGTCACCATTTATTTCCAACAAATTACTTTTACTATCTCTACCCCTTTTCTTATATACCATTATTTTCGATTCATTTCTTTCCATATACCTATTTACTCTTACTATCATCTCTTTCATTTCCTCTCTACTACTTGCTATACATACAATGTCGTCCGCATTACTTAGCGACCATATCTCTCGTTTCCTAACACCACTCCTCCACCTTATCCATTCCTTAACGTCGATTCTAAGTCAGACAAGTATATATTAAATAGGCTTTCAGTAAGCCAGTTTCACTCCTCCATTTACATAAAACCATTCTCACATACTATTTCCAACTCTTGTTTGTAAATTGCGTCCTCATCCAAACGTTTAACATTCATCCACACTGCCTTTCTTATTACAACTTTATTCATTCTCTTCCCTAAACTCTCTAACTTGTCGAACGCAGATGTTAGGTCCAGGAACAACAAGTACAGACTCCTATCTACTCATTATTAATGTAATTTAGAATCACTTTATTCTCCAATGTACTTAACCCTTCGCAAGACTTTTTTCTTTCATCTCTTTTTTCCAAAATCCTATTTACTATTTTTGCATACAGCCTATACACTCAATTCGTTATTGTTATATCTCTATAACTTTTTACACTCATCCTACTTCCTCTTTTGAGCACTGGAAAAGTTTTTCCTTTGTTTTTTGCAGTTATCTGGAACCCTCTCCTTCCCTTTCCATGTACTTTGTTACCGCTTTTACTCCATCCTCATTTAATCGCTTCCACATATCCACACGCACACCATCTGGATCAGAAGCTCCCCACACCGTACCCATTCAATTTCTTCTTTCCCTTTGTCTTCCCTGATGCCAATAATTTTTTTTATCTCACTCATTGATTTCAGTCCTTGTTAACTTCACTCTCCCCTTTACGGCATCGCCCCTACACTTTCCATATATTTACTTTGCCATTCTTTAATACCAACTTTCACCTCATCCCCTTCCTTTCTCCAGCATCCTGATTTCCGTAAATATTTCCAGATCTCTTTCTCTCTCGCTCTCTCTTTCTGATCTGGGACTGTTTATATCTTTATTTTCCTGCTCTTCCCTTTCTCTCCTGTATCGATTTTCTTCCTTCTTCCATTCCTCTTTCGTCATCTCATTTTCCTCCCATTGTTTTTCTCCTTGTCATACTTTCCTCATGTTTCTTTTCTCTTCCTCCAAATTGCTTTTTATTACCTCCATTACTTCATCCATTCCATTCACGTCCTCACAGCATAATTCGGCCAGTCTTGGCTTATATTCCTTTTTTTTCTTTCTTATTCCACACATACACTTCTTTTTCCTCTCGCCATAGATCATTCCTTTCTTCCGTTACATCTACTCTACATTTCCAACATGCTTCCAATGGGAAATGATCAGAAACCATTATCTCTACTACTCTCATATTTTCTATGTTATTTCTCGCTGCCTCATTCAATATAATATAATTTATAACAGATCCAGCATCATGCCCTTTTAATGTTATCTCCCTCCAAATCTCTTTCTACACTACAATTTACCATATATAGATTTTCTTCTTTCAACCCTTCCATAATATTTTTCCTCCGAATTCACAATTTTATATTTCGAGTTCCTTCATATATACTTTCCATTCAGCCCTATATTCATACCTCTTTCTTTTCCTACCCTTACATTCTAATCCCCATTAATTCTACGCAATCACTATCCATCCTCCATCTCTCAATACACTCTTTCAATATTCCCTCGTGTCCTTTCCATCCATTACCCACATATATCGTGATGAATATCCATCTACTCCTTCCCATTTACATTCTTCTTTACATAATTTCTTTCATCGCCATCTCTTTCTTCCCACTTGTCATGATTGATACTTTCCTTTATCCCAATTATTATATCCCAGCTGACTCTACCTCTTTCATACCTTATCTCTCTCTCTTCCCTGGAAACTCTAACAATTCTCTGACGGCAATAGTTTCCTTATTTCTTTCCATTCTCCTTCTTCCACCCAAGTCTCCACCAGATGTACTCTGTCGAAACACCACAAATATTGTGCAAATCCTTTATCTAAAAGATTTCCTTTCATCCCTGCCACATTCCAACACACACTCATGAACGTCTCTTTTATTTTCCTACTTACGTTATGTTCCAATCCCTCATCAATAAATCCCTTAATAAAATTATGGATTTAAAGAAATCTCAAAGTTCTAATTGATCTATTAAATTAATAAAATGTAATTGATAAGATCGAATAATTATGTGTTAGTCAATCTCTGGAATCAACACATTTAGTGATAGCCACCTCATGAACAGGAAAGAACGTCAGAGGGCATAGTTTTTGACTGTTTCATGTGTATGTGGATACCATTTGATCCATTATATCTTTCCGCTTTTTCTTTCATTGTTGTAGGGTTAAAGGCTCCAGTCCTTCTTGAAATTTTGAACCTTTTTATTTTGCTACAAGTTTTTACCAGTAACTATAAAAAAGCCACCTTGAAAAAGAAATCTCCTTTTTACCTGCTCAGCAGGTTTTCGTATCGAAATTAGAATAGAAAGGCCAAAATGCTTGCTAGGTTTTTGCATAGAAAAGAAAGATTTAAGGCCTCTCCGAAGGAAATAGTTAAATATGCCTGTAGATATATATTTTTAACAACTAACTTTTTTTAATCAACTAATAGGGTAAAATCAGAGTTGGAACTGTCTCTATGCAGAGAAGGGAACTGTAAATGTTCTGTAAATCTGGTATGTAGCTTCGCACAAGCCTGAAACATCAGATGAGCAAATTAATGCTGAAAACTCAATTGTTAGGCATCCCTTAAGCAAACAACTTACTCTATTGCTTAGTGAAAAAGAGTAGAGCGAAATATAGAGTACATAATTTTATGTAGTAAGAGAGGAAAAGCGAACTAGGGAAAGCAAATATTACAGTTAATAGATAATGAAGATATAAGACCCACACACTGAATCAAGTCACGTACGTAAATTCTTTAATAATATCAAATTATAACCTGAAATTGGCCCAATTCCCAGAATCCGCCAGAAGGTGGCGCAAATGTTGCTATCTTTTCTCCATCGACTTTAGTTTGAATCATTTTCGGTGTCCATTCCAATTCAAATATATGGAAAGAATCTGAATAGCTACCGCGATTAGCATGATTTCTCACACCATGCGTCTTTAAGAAGGCATTATTTAATGGACCTGGACCCCAATGGAGTGTTGATGCGATCTGTTGATCGCCAATATTGACACCATTTACGAAAAGACGCTTATTGCCACGAGCTTCTATTAGATCAATTTCGCCTGATGCGGGCCATGTTCCATAGGAATTATAACGCGGTAAAAGCCAAAGAGCTACAAAAAATTAAGTATTTCAATTAAAATTACGCTCTTCTTATGAACTTTTAAAGAAAGTGCCTTAAGAAAGAACAAAAATGATACACTTTTATACCCTTTGTCTTTTATCAATCAAATATACTTTTTTAGGAATTTACATTATTTTACGTTAATTTTAAAATTCTATCAATTATTTCTGACTTAAGTATCCTTAGTTCCTGTGTATTTTGAGAGATAAATCTATTTTAAATACGAAGCTTGACACCCCTGTGGAGATTTATTACAAAACGTGAACTTTGCCTTGAGTACTATTATAATTTAACTATTAAGCTAGGCTATTGACTATTCAATAGCTAGGCTATATTGCCACGTACCAAAAATAAATAAATAAATAAAGAATTAAATTAAATATAATTTATTTAATGTAAACAGAATGTTGGCCTCACCTGGGCCCTAGACTAAAACTGTGCAAAATAGTTCGATTGTGAACGTGTTTTGTTCAGGACCGGATGCAGGTGCATCTTGTTTAGCACCTGCACTCAAATTCTCAGAATTACTACGTTTTTTCAAATATAATAGAATTTTAATGCAGTTTGAATTTATATAGACTAAGCTGCTATAGTTTAATTTATAGATATAGACATATAGACTAATTTATATAGACCTGCTTACATTCATCATCATCATCATCATAATCAAGCGACCAATCGCGTCCACTGCTGGATATAGGTCTCCCGTAGCTTTCTCCATCCTGGCCGATCCTGTGCTGCCTCTATCCAGTTGGTCTTTATCCTTTTGATGT
>WYDF02021271.1:0-13185 GCA_009867245.2 Adranes taylori | reverse complement strand
ATACTTTTAGTAATATTTCCAACTTATTCCTGTTACGTTCACATGATTACCTAACTTTATTAGATGATGAAGTAATATTCTAGTCGCTAAGTTCATACATTTAGGTTAGAAATTTAAAAATCCACTAAAACGTAATGTTAGCACACCGCTGAATTAACTTTAGAGTTACTGTATAGAAAATAGTTTATTTAAACACAACAAAATGATAAAATCGGTTCGATTTTATGCAAAGTACGTATTTAATGTATAAGTCTTTTACCCACTAATCCACGATAAAGTAGATAATACTGTGTGACAAAAATGAAGTATTAGTGATGTACATCATGACGTAATATAAGTTGAATGCCCTTAATAGGCGGGTTACAATTTTCGATCCTCTAAAATAGGTATTAGTAGCGTCATTTTATACTTAAACAACACAGAAATGGTTATATTGCGATATTTGTAACTGGTTAAGACACAATTCATTAAATTTCCATATTTCTTTTTTCGTTCACAGTTCCCGTACCACACATACAATACCATAAAAACTTCCTGTAGCTCACATTACTTTAAATGACCTTAGATTGAAATTATGAATAATAGTTATAGTGATTTTGCTTCGTACACATTTGTTCACATTGAAATTTTTTTTCAATTTACATGAAGTTTAGTTCTAATTTGCAGTTCAAATAAACCTACGTACGACGGGCGCTTGTTTCAGAGTTTCGCTTCTCTTCATGCATATAACCAATATACTCGCATTCTTCAGTTATAAATCTGAACTTAATAGTAGAATATTAAAAAATGTTCTAATTTTATGGACAGAAAATGCACACATTCCTATTGCGTACATTGAAATAAGTTGTGGAATAAAACTCAGTTACAATTCATCGTAGAATGAAGCTAATGTATGAAAACTCATGTTTATCATTCTAGCAAGCGTAGGAATGGAACAATAAAATTCGAACCTCCGAAGAAGACTTTAATAGATGATTCTCACCGACCGCCAAGCGGAAGAAGGAGTTATTTAAATTAGTAAATATCAAAATAAATTTAAAGTTAATCAAAATTTTTAGTCAATAAACATAACTAATACATATATAATAAATGAAAAAGAGGTACGATTAAAGATTAAATTAAAAAGACGTACGCGGGAGAAAATCCTTTCAAGAAGAAGACCGCCACATATGACGAAGCTGTCAATATTGATAATGGGATTACCCCAGCAATAAAAAGCGACGTGTAGAGTTCTTCTTCCGTCACAAGTTTCGGATTTTTATCCTTCAACCATTATTATTCCAATATGACAACTGGTGTTTTTGTTATTGGTTATGACAACCATAATTATTCACATGCCTGTATGGCAGTGACATTATATCTTGAAAGGATTTTCTTCCGCGTACGTCTTTTTCAATAAATCTTCAATTAGTTAATATAGTTTGAACAAGTGCAAAATTTACTTTATAAATGACATTCTTATAGTTATAATCATATCAGAGCTTATAACTATACCGTATCGCCAAATGTCAACGCTATTTTATAAAATAGGGTAACCAATCAAAAGACTCTTCGTTATAATTTCACATCATGTGACAGAACGAACATCGTGCAGGAGGAACAGACTGAAAGAAGGCAGTATTGAACTAAACATTGTAATAACCTCTAAATTAATTTATATTTCGCCTATTTTAAGTACTTAATTATACCATTTAAGATGTTTAACCGCTAAAAATGGGCATCAAAAACTAATTGAAAAAAAATTATAAGGTAACACACGGTTCATATACCCGACGAAATGCTTAATTTTATCAAAATGACATCTATGCGCAAACAACATAAGATTAGTTCTTGTAAATTATAACGCTTTCGTTAAAAGGTTATAACTATAAGGAAAAGGTCCTTGCGCACTCTATATATACTGTAATATTTGTTTGTTCACTAAAAATTTTGATTAACTATAAATTTACTTTGAAAATTCCACAAAACTTCCTACTGTAGATTGTGACTTGATAAAAAGCAGATGACTAATTTATTTGGCATCTAATTTATGCATCCTTAAGACATGTCATCTAATTTATTTGGCAAAGATTGTGATTAGTGATATGTGATTAGAGATATTGCTGGACGTACGACGATCAACTTTAACTAAGAGAACAAGCAAAGAATGGTGTTACATTCCCTTGCTGCGTGGTGTATGCAATAGCTAAGACCATTTCATTGCTGCGAGAAATTACATGCTCAGCACTGAGAGCTACATAAATGTTTCATAATAATTTTAATAAAAGAAAGTCAAATAAAATTAAATTACTTAAATACGAAAATTATTAAAATAAAAGAATAAAATTTTACATAGGTACTTTAATTAGCGAAATTGCCATTATTACATATCAATAATACTTTTTATGACTACATGCTTTAACATTAATCTTAGAAACTATGTTATATTCTATATTTATCATATGATCACAAAAAATATTTGGTAATGGTAACAAGCCTGGACAAAATAGATCATTTTACGAACAACAACTTTTGCAAGTCAATTTGCTAAGCGAGTGCATTTAGCTGGAGGTACTGATAATTTACATCAAAAACTAAGAGTTGTTATTCATTACTGGAGTCAAATTATATAATACTAGACAATTAAGAACAATAACTTAATTTGCTTGGTGCATCGTTCATTTCAATTCTGTTCAAATTGAAGAATACAACACGACCCTAAATTAAAAGTGAAGTCGCTCGATTCGTGTTTACTAAACATGTAATCGTATTAAAGTGCAAGCTTGATCAGCGATTTGTTTTTTTAAAACAGAAAACAAAATTGATTGGAAACTTTTACTGGTTGGATAAATATCCTTTGAAATGTGGCCATTTCATTTTCAAATTGTGTTTTTCTTAAGCCGCATAGCGCGGGAAGTTGTTTTAAATTTAATACACTTGGTGATATCTTGAACTTGCGTAGACCATGAACTTACAAGTACTATTATATTTTTTCTAGCCCATAGTATATTTATATTAAAAATTTAATGGCAATGCTATTTAGGAAATAGCAATGTTTTCTTGGTTTACCAGCAACTTGAATAATGGATTGTTGTGGTAAAAAGCTCTTCTGTTTTACTCAATATGAAAGTAATGAGTAAAACTGAGTAATCTTGGGTATGCATTCATCTTCTTATGGTCTATTTAGCTCAAACCAAAATAAAGTACTGCGAATGTTCAAAGGTACCTGTATCTTCTTTATCTGAGCATTTCACAGCCACTGTGAAGTTTACATACTTCACAATTTAATCTCATAGGATTTAACAATTGGTTTGTGAATTGTGTTATATCCGGATATTTAACCATAAAACAATTTTTCTGATACAGTAATATATACTAAACAAGAAATAAGAATTACTCTACTACAGAATCAAGTAATTGATAAAACTAATAAAAACGAGGAATCTATTTGTAAAAGGCTACAGTGTTGATCTTAAAAGAGAATGTGTTTACTTAAGACTAAAAGACAGAATATTTTCAAAATAAACAACACAAATCAAGCTAACAAAATTTATATATATTTATATAAAAAAACTTAAATCCAATAATATTCATCATTTAAATATCATAAAAACGAAACAAAACTAATGTTAATGTCAATTTTTAATGTTTGCTAGAATTTGAAACGATATTCAGAATGCTATGCTTACACGAATTCTAGATAGTATAGAATTTGTTTTAAAGTGCACAAGCACTTTTTAGCTTACCTGTAAGAGCTCTATGTCGTATGATCAAAGCATTTATAACCCTATTGAATGACCCAAATCCATTTGCACGTAGAGCCGTGGTTGAGAAAACAACCGACAGTACCAAAAAGTAATAGAGCAATGTATGGATGTTGACGCATTTCTAATTGGGTGTCGACTATTTGAAATGTTCGAAATTGGGTCAATTGGGTCAAGATCGTGGCCAGGCAGAATATATTAAAACTGGGATTTGAAAACCCCAATGCAAAGGAAAATATTCGAAAAGCCATTACAGGTTCAATGCTTAAAATTATTCTTATTCAGAGCGCAAAGAAGTTGTATTTGTGTGAAGATGATAGTGAATTTACTGCTTACTTGAACAAGAAGCTTTTAGAAGGACAATACTGACTTCAGTAAGAAAATATTTACCCATCAATGAGGAAAACGTAATACCTAATGACAAATTAAATAATGTTAAGTATGACATATTGGTATCATTTGCAAGACTACCTAAAGACAAATTCGGTAAACGAAAAACTAGATGAAATTTTAATTGAATTAAAACATTGCCACCTTATGATTACATAAAATAAATATGAAAAAAAAATCAGAAGATAACTTCGAAGATTGAAAATTTCTTGAATAACAAAATGTGTTATTCTATCTTTTAAAAGTGATTGGAAATTGCGATTTCTGTCACATAGTCGGGCAAAAACGCTTAAAACAAATGCTAAAATTTTTACTAATACAGTAAACTTTGGAAATACGAAATATTGCAGAGATAATTTAATACAGAGCATTTATGAAATTACAATGGAATTACGGGAACGCATGATAGTCCGAAGAACACCTGAGCGAGCAGTGATTGGAATAAATTCTTAACCCAAGTTTCACGTGGTAACTTACAAAGTTCAACTGAATATTGTTGTTGGTGAAATATAAGAACCCGTAGGGAATCAAGAATTTGTTTTGGTGAATGAAAAGGAACTAGAATCCAAAAAAAAAAAGCTTCAAAGGAAAATATGCAAACTTGACCAACCCGGTTGCTGTTCTCAAAGTAAACGTTTCTTTGCAGAAGGAAAATGATTTATCCCAAATGAATTTGAAAACTATCACCTCGATATTTTCACTCATATGGTAAAATTAAAATGTATCAAAAAACTGCCACCAGTTGCTAAAGGTTTTCAAGAAAAGAGGCATTGGAAGCATTTCAAAATACTTCTGATGTGAAAATATACGGAAAATTGTTTAAATATATTGTATTGTGTGCGATTTTGTATCGTGGCACTGCTATGAACTTTGCTCCTTTATTATCTTACAGAATCCTGACAAGAATAGGTTATTTGTATCTAAATGTACACAATCTTTGACAAGAACAAGTCCACTGCCGATGTCAATATAAATGTGTTAGTTAAAATGCTGGCGTATTTAACACACACTGGTGACGGAGAACATCATAAACTTCTACTGACAGTAATTTTGTATTTTCTTAACAAAACTGATTTTAACGGACACAACTTGTATTCTGTCTTGAAGTACCCAGGAACGATGTGTGAGTGTCACATAAAAGTTCAGAAGATCTGAAATGACTATAAATTTAGTGGGAGATCGAGCTGCATTAAAGAATTTACAGAATTATAATCTTATTTTCAAAGACTTCATTCAAAAGCAAGATCAAGAAATTAATACTCTGGTAACAAGACCTGCTATTTAACAAATAAGATTAATCCTCCGTGAATGGTGGGAAAGGCAGGAATTTCAAGAAGTATCTGAAAGGCGGGGAAAGGCAGGAGGTTTCAAGGAGTATCTGAAAAAATTCAAAGTGAGGGTGGTGAGAAAATTGGAATCTTCATAACACTAGGAGCAAGCTTCTGAGGCTTCCGACGAATAAGGATAATATGAATGATGGAATTTATAATAATTGTTCTATTGATGATATTGTAGAACAGTGGTTCTTAACCTTTTAATCGCCGTGGCCCTCTTAAATTCTTAAAATGTTTTCGCGGCGCCTCTGGCCCTACCTGTTCCTTATACCTGAGAAATATTTGAAAATTCAAAAAATACTAATTCCTGCGGCACCCACAAATATCTTTTGCGGCCCCTCCAAGGAGCCCCCCCCCCGTTAACAATCACTGTTAGTACAAGTACAGATTGAACGGATAATGTTCCAAAGTTACTTTTTATCCATTATTTTATTAAGAACTATTTCGATATGTATTAAAATAATATTTCGTATCAAAATTATTGCATTTACATTAATTGATAATAAGACTGAAACGAGTCGTTAGCAAAATGTTGAATATCATTCTGTTCAAACTTACACAAAAATAAAATATTGAAGCAGTATGGTTAATTTCATACTGGTAAATTTTTACAACTACACAATAAAGCAATATGCATGTAATAAAAATTTATAAAAAACTCGTAAAGAAATTTATATGCTTATAAAAAATTATATCATTTCGTCTAATGATAGCAAATCAGCTTTGATAGCAATCAACTTTTTTAATAGAATTGGGAAAAATAATTTAAACTATCGGGTATTAAAATAAATTTATGCAGACAATCTTTATGTTTCTCTTTATACTAACTTAGAGATTCCATTTTTCCCGTTTTGACCAAAACAATGATGTTTTCAAATGTACCGACCCAGTATCCCAAGTAAATCTCGAAGCAAGAAAAAGTATTAGTTTTTCACTAAACATGTGTACAAAGCAAACTCTAGTTATGCGATTTCGTTCTTTGTTATTCGCGTTGCCAGTATTATCATCACAGTTGGAAATAGAATATGAAAAAGCGTTGAGTCACAAAAAAAAAATCTGAACAAAGCCAAAGAAGACAGAAACGTCCAAAAACTACACTAACAACAAGTGTTGGGCATTCTGGTGATATCTAAACTGTATAAACTTTATTTCCGAGCAAAGAACGCGTATTACTGCTAAAACTTCGATAAAGTACTTGAATTTCTAGTCGCCATATTTTTTCCGGTTTCATAATAAAAAATCCCTCATAATTAGAAATGTATTAACTCGAAGAAATATATCAAAATGTATGGCACATGGTAACAAGAAAAAGCATACATCTTTTTCTTCATAAAAATTAGTTTCAAATTTAATTTAAACCTTTAAACATGTACATCACTTATAATTTATTGTCATGACATGTATGAAACGTTTGCTATTTGAACATATAAAATTACATGCATAGGCAAATATTACACGCAAAACATGATACTGCATCTATATATTACATACTACGTACTTTTAATTGAAATAATTATAAATAACCGAATGATTATGTCAGTATATTCACAAATAATACTGAAAATAAAACATGTTCGACGTTTCAATACAATTTACCTCCACCAAAAATTTTTAGTATCTTAAAACGAGATTTAGTTATATAATAACTATTTCATATATATAAATTTTTATAACTAATAAGTAAATTTTAAATATTGTAATATGTATATAATATTAAACAAAAACAATTCACTTTTGAGTACTATTTTAATAAGAAGTCTAACTTCAGGTTTTTAATAGCGAAGTATTTATATAAATTTCTCGTTTTCACATTTTGTTCACTATCTAATATGTCAGATCTAAAATTAAATTATAAACATTTGAAAATTCTAGGTAAAATCTGTTTATTGAAAATATTTAGCAAATAAATGGATAATTTAAAGTTATAATAAACAAAAAATATATATAAACAATTGCTATAGTACTTTGCAATATTAGAATAATTATAATTTCAAAATCAATATTAATTAGTCATTAAGATTTCGGTTTAATATTAATCCATTAGCACCCGTCGTAGTCAAATGACAACATTTATGTTTATATATTTTATTTTTGTTTTGTATTCTATAATGATGAAATTTCTTAGCACATAATATAATCAAATGCTTGAAATCATTGTTAAGCTTTTATATGTAAGAAGTGTTTATATCACAAAGAAGTGTTTATTATAAGAAGTGTTTTTATACGCTTACATTCATTTTACTCTAGTTTTGTAGAGAACACATAAAGATACTCTTTCTTTTACATCATATTTAATAGTTGAGGCATTATTTTCAAAATTATTAGTTTTATCAACAAAAACGTAATAGTAGTCAATTGACGACCTTGGAAGATATATGTATGTATATATTTGTAAGTGCAAATATTTTAAAATTATTTTTATGTTACTTAATATATTTTTAAATTTTTATCATATTTAAAAGATTGAGTTTGAAAAAAATTGAGAATATAATAGACGATGAAGAATTTTGGACGATGAGCCTATAGATATTGTAGAATTGCCACCAGAAAATGTTGACAGCTCTCCGATTGTGCAGACATCGACGATAACAATCTATAAGATACAACGACCAAAGATGTTGTCAAATTGAAATGCATTTACCAAAAATTCAACAAAATAGACCTACAATGTGAAGTCGGATTGGTGAAAAGTAGTTGCATATTTTCTTGCAGTTTTTTTTTTAAATCAAAGAATGTAGATGACACTGTTAACGGAGATGAAAGAAAATTTAAAAGACAAATTGCCTGTTAAAATTTTTGAAGAAATGATAATCTACTGGATTTTATTGCAAATCAAAGTAAATTATATGCTTCTCAATAAAATCGTGATGAGTGCAACTTAACTACGAATTGTCTGCGAAAGTTTATGGGTATTCTAGTATTATCAGGATAATTCTCTCTTGCCGACATGGAAAACGGAACAAATGATTAAAAGTCGTCCGCACATAGAAAAAATTTAAAAATGAATGCAAACTTTAAGAAGTTCGATAGTTTTTCTGTCGAACTTTCAGTAGATGAACTATTATGGGCACCATATTCTCAAACAGTTTATAAAAGGAAAACCCATCAGATTTCGGTTTAAGCAATGGATATTGTGTTCATATGGATTTATCTGAAGGCAGATGTGAAGAAAAATATTTTGTGAGTTTAAGATCCTCTGTAGTGTTATCTTTAGCCTTTACTGTAAAATATCCTAAAGAGCATTCGTTCTATTTTTTTGACAAGTGTGAATTTGATGTGTAAACTGAATGAAAATGGTATAAAAAGAGACTGGACCTGCAAGAATAAATAGAATGAACAATTGTCCTATCAAAAGTGATCCTCTAATGAAAAAAGTAAATAGAGAAGTGCACGATTACTGATTTGACAAGAAAAACTACATTCTTGCGATAATATGGTACTAACAAGTGTGTGAAATTGGAATGGAAAGAAGTGGTACTTCCCGTTATTTACAAATGCAATTGACGTTGCTCTTTTTAATGCTTGTGTATTGTACATTACTGCAAGCAAAGTAATATCTTTATTGAATTATGACGCCGTTTTGCTAGGGCATATTTACAATAAGATCCGATTATTAATCGAAAAATGTTAGAAAGACCCCCTAGAATAAAATCTACAATAATTACATAGGAAGTAGGATTTGATTCAACAGGGCATATATTGGAAAGAACTCTTAAAAGAAAATGTGCTTGTTGCAAACGTAGTGTGTAAACTATGTGAAAATGCAACGTTTGTTTGCACTTGAGAAGTGTTTTGCTAAATGGCATAATTATAATAACAATAAAAATATGGTTCAAATTGTGCATAACAATACATGTTTTGTAAGAAAAGATTTCTCAGATATAAAAAAACAATAAAATTTATTTTATCCAAGATTATATCAATTTATATTAGTGACTCCCATGGTCGTCATATATATTTCATTTTGATAATCAATTAAAGGTACTTTTAAAAAAAATGGTCCTTAATGGATTAACTAAAACAATACCCTTGTATATAGAAACCAACGAAAAAGACTTTCTTTTAGTTTGAATATGTTCAGATTACGTACACTTGCATAGAGATTTGCATAAGTCGACAATCATTTCCATTCACTAAATATAACTTCAAGGTTAGAAATGTTAACTTTGTAAGAAACTTTAATAACAAAACTATTTCAATATATCATTACTAAAGTAAGAACTATTCACTGTTAGTGCCTGTGAAGTGGGAAACTGTAATGATGTATTTTGTGTGGTCTACAATTGCCATTCTAGGTGTACTGACTTTATACCTAGTGCAAGGCAACGCTGCAAGAATTTATCACTTTTGCACAAGTCTTTTAACGAAATAAAACCCAGTGTGTCATACATAGACAATCGCTACATAACCCGGTACGGAAGAAAGCAATACTCTCAAAAAAACTACACTTTTATCTGAAAAAGATCTCATTCCTTGTAATTGTCACAAACTTTAAACTTCCATTAAGCGGTATCGACAGAAACAAATATTACCAACAAAGACACTACTGGTTTCAGTTTTCTTATAAAATCTCGTTCGTACACCGCGACAAATGTGTAGCTGCAGATCATACTAATTACATTTTTTTATTTAGATATCTTACAAAACCATTTTTGCTGAATCATTAATTGAAAGACTAAAATTCTTTGATAACCACAAAGTAATGCAATCGACTAAATAACAATATAAGCAAAAGAAAATAAATTCATTCATTTAATCCACAATAAAATAATTGAAAACTTATCCCACCATTTATACTATAAACATTATAAATATATTTAATAGAAATAACTAATAACAAAGTAAATAAAAAATAAATAATATTTGCATTAGTTTCGTTGTAACATTAATTGTTGACCATACAACAAGCGAAAAAACGAAATGAATCACGTAATAAACTTCTAGATCCGACACATATATAAAAACATATTTTCTTAAAATTAAAGAATCTTTTACATAAAACGAAAGCACAATGTCTATTATTGAGATTCGTATAGTCGAGACATATTTTATAATCATTACACAAATCTAAGGTGTATGTGTAGTGTAGAGAAGGCTATTTCGCAAAGTGACCAATAAAATGAAAAGTTGATCAAGATTGAATGTTTTGATTAAAAAAACAAATATTTCAGTAAATATTTAAAATGAATATGTAACTGTTAAAATATCCCTACAGGTTGTAATTGAAAATGATAGAAATTTAACCAAATGGATTAGCATCATGAAAATTATTAACAGTTATATAAACATCTAAATTTTTGTTAGGTAATGTTATGAGATTGAATAATGTACATTTATATGGCATTATAGAAACATTAATTTTTGGTTCTTACTTTTTATTTCTTTATTACTACTTTAATAATCTCTTGCAAAGAAATGTTTCCTGATTATATATACATAAATTTACAACTTAATTTGAAAATTTTTATAACTAGTAACAGTGACTCATATCTATTGTATTAAGCCTCTTAAAAGTAAACAAAAAAACGTTACTTATTTGATTTCAAGTTTAGAAATATATCTATCCCGATTTTAAACTGATTTATTTCTGGTTTCAATGTTATTTTTGTGCACCCTTTCTCCTACCTTATAAACTAGCCATAAAAACTAAACTATAAGAGTTATCAAATCGTTATAAATTATAAAATTAATCTAATCAAACACGAATATAATTTAATTCAAATATTGCAAAATAAATAAATAATAAATTAGGGGAAATTCATCCAAACCATAAAGGATTGGCAACGCTGTTTGTACTTAAATATTTTGTTATATAATAATGCGTAGAATTAGATTAATTATTACTTTCAATATTAAACGCAAATAAAACTAAAATTATGTATTCTAATGCATTATAAACATCGTATAGAATCACTGTACTATCAAAGAATAAAAATCTAGCAATCCCATAACATGAATTAAACCAGGAAATGAATAGAATCAAATCTTACTCACTTATTCCTTTTTCACTTCTTTGACTTCTTCATTTTTCTTGCCAATTGGAATCGCTGCCTTCACTTTAGATGTAATATCGAGCAGCTTTGCTCGCACCAAATCAACATTAACATCGATTTGATTCTTATTTGTTTCATATATCTTGGGAAAAGTAAATAGCGCTACCCAAATAAGGATAATCAAAGTGATGCCATTGAACCATGATCCAACATATGTAAGACACCATAGTAATATTCCAAATTTGATGGAATCAACCAAATCTTCAACGAGAAACAATCTTCTGAATTCGACTAGCAACGCATTAACATGAACCAAAGCTGCCTTTACAAGACAATCTACCTTTTCTTGAGGCAGGGCCACATCTGTTTCAAGATATTCTTTAAATGGATGCCCATCCCCTGTTTTTTGCACTGCCTGTACAATGTTCTTGTAAATTCTAAATGCTACAGTCGCTGATAATATAATGAGAGAAATATATGCAACAACGCTGATCAGTGAAAAGAATTTGAGACTTAAAAGAACAGCTAGAACTATTCCAAATAACGGACCAGTGCACCTCGGATCTCTCCAGTAAACTAAATTCTCAAGATTTTCACGACGTAGATTTAACACGCAACTCATCTTCTCGTATATCTTTTTAAAGAACAAATTATTTATGGAATGTAATAACCACTTACGTGTGCTTAATCAAAACAGTAACTACTAAAAATATTTTAATATTAACTTTTGGCGAATATCCAATACTAGCAGCCGGTCTATATTAGACGGTAAAATTATTGAGTAATTTCTAGGCTTAGGCCCAGATAATACTATTACGATAATGATCTTTGTACTCAGAATACAATATTCGATAAAAATAGCCAAATGACCCAGTGCAACCCAAAGACTAGTGAATCTTTTTCGTTGTTTTTGTCGATACTGCGTCGAATCTGAACAGGTACAAAAAAATCAGGTTGCCGCCTTTACATCATATCATTGTTTTGTTTCTCTACTCTACACGCAGTTACAAACAAAAAGATTTATTCATTTAAGCACAATAATTATAAAAGTAAACATTAGCAAATTTATAATAGAAAATAATTTAAAAATACATTTCGGGATCAAACTTACGTTAAACTTATTGCAAACCCAAATATTTGTTTTATTTGGTAACCCCCAGAGTAATGTCTCCTCTTGTCCCGAATAATTATCGATTTTTTAAATGTGCTGAGGAGTTAGCAGTTCATTTTATATAAATGATGCTCGCAGACACGTGCTATTTTGTTATAAGTAAACAAAAAAGTAGGGAATCTCTTATATGGCAAAATATTGCTGGAAATGTTGCCCATCCATCATTGCCGGTCACACATTGCTCTAACATGTTGCTCGTGGACAGGCCCCTTAAGCTCTTAATGAAAAATGAACTAGTTATTTTTTGCGAATAATCTGTCAGATCTTACAACTGTTTGTAAGGAAGTTGGCATAATCACAGCCAATTAAAAGTGATATCTGTTTCGCGTATATGTAGCCAATATATACGACTATGCTTTGCCACTACCTATAAACTACATGACATTTCAATTACATGCATGATACATGGATTTGTTATAGTTTCATTCGTCACCGTCAGGTGTGAGGTCGCCACTCCATAGTCTATTTGACAGGTGTTGAGGTGGTCTTATATATATACATGCGATATCTAATATCTATTCAGTGTAATATGTAAGTTTCTGTCCATATGATAT
>WYDF02021249.1:0-13185 GCA_009867245.2 Adranes taylori | reverse complement strand
GTCTTTTGGGTTACGAAAAAAGTCGTCAGGGGTCAAATAACCCAACTATTTTGGGTTACGAAAAACGCCGGTAGGGGACAAATAACCCAACTCATTTGGGTAAATAAAATATGAACTGGTAATGGATAGTCGTTTTACGACGGATTATCATTAGTTCATCAGATAATGAATAATTTGGATAGAAGGTATCAAAATATTGGTGAACGCTTAGGGGCGATTTTTTGCTCTACCCTTTTTTAATTGGAATGGAAACGAATATTTCTAAGGTTAAGTTTTATTAATTATATTTTTTAACGCTAGGTATCACCAGCGTTCCAAAGTAACTAGATTTAAAAGTAAAGGAAAAGAAGTTAGATTTAAAACTAAAAGTAAGTACACTTGCAAGTATACTTGCATTTAAATAAGTATATGCCAGATAGGTAGATATTGTAAAAATTCTGGAGCTCCGAGAATTCCATTATCCTCTCGGGTGAAAATTTGTACCTAGTGTCCTCTCTGAGCAGAACATAGAGTACATGTTGTGAAAGTTATGGAAAAAGTCCAGTATTCCCTCCAGTGGAAATTTGTACGCAGTGCCCCCTCTGAGCAGTATGTCTGGCTCAGTCACGTAACCGATTTGAAATTAACTGTTGTCTTAACTAGATATATTTAAGTCTCCTTTTGCAACAAAACCAAATGATGAATATTGGGGATTTGGTTATTCATCAGATGATAAATAATAATTTGGATAAAAGGCATCAAAATATTGGTGAGTGTTAAGGGGCGATTTTTTGTTCAACACTTTTTTGATTAGAATAGGAACCAACATTATTGAGGTTATGTTTTATTAATACCATTTTTTAACGCTAGGTATCACAAGCGTTCGAAAGTTTCTATATTTAAAAGAAAAGTAAAAGGAGCTCTGAAAAATACCACCATCCCCTCGGGTGAAAATTTGTACCCAGTGTCTTCTCTGAGCAGCAAGTTTGGCTCAGTTAAGTGACCGATTTGAAATCAAATGTCGTCTTAACTCCATTTGCAATAAAACTAGATGATGAATAATGGGAATTTGGTTTTAATGAAATTTAAAGGTAAAAGTTAATTGATCAATTAGGTTGGCCAAATTTTGAAAGTTCACAAAAGACAACAAAGATACAATTTTTGAGAAGAAAAGGTCTGTCAACCACTTTTTATATTCTACTTATTGATGACATAATTAAGGTGTCCCACGAAGATGTAATATGCAAATTAAAAACTTCTCCAAAGCCTGGAACTACGTTTTAGTTTTAAGTTTTAAGTTTTGTTTTATTTTTTAATGAGTTTTTATGTGTAAATGAAAGTTCTCCTTCCTCTGGCCAAATTTTCCCGAGAGTTGGGAAACTTTCAGCCATTTGCGTATATTTTTGCCAATTTTTTTTATATAATTGCTTTCATTACCTGGGCACTAGTCTTTCAGATCCAAGAAATAGTTTTCCTGCGATATTTCTGAACTTAGCAAATTTTTACTCTTTTCCCTACACAAAATTATTTTAAATTGTTTTGATTGCTTGTTTTAATGCTTATTTTTTTACTCCTTTCTTATTCACATTATCGCAACATTTTATCTGCTCCTCGTATATGTATAATTTTTATTTAAAGAAGAACTATACCAAGCAAATCCTTGGGACACTTTTTATTTGAAAGTTTTATCTACTACTTTCCTCAATAATAGAAAGTGCCCCTTGTATTATTGTATTTGGAAACTGAAGTGCAACACCCTAATCAATCCCACGGGAGCTTTTAGTTTCGTTCATAAATAGTAAGTCTATTAAATCGTGCCATAACTAATAAACTGGTGTTCGTGCGACACACTCCCAAGTGACTGGTTGTTGTTTATTGAGAGAGTATTCGTCAAGGGAATAAATTTCTAAACGAGTGGGGTGGATTGAAAATTTGTTATGCTATATTCTAATGATAGTGAAACGAATTTCTATAGAGTATCATTTAAGTGTAATTTTTACTGTATTATATACAAGGGTTGAACAGGAAAAATTATAATACCGTTCCGTTGGGTAATTTTGATTCCGAATTAGTAATAAATTACAAAATATCGAAATTAATAAATTCTTGAAAAGAATCACTAAGCACTTATTAATTTTCTTCAATGTTTATTAACATTGACACAAAAATTCATGAGCGTGATCGGCACCCCATCTTCAATATACTGGAAGTCCTACATTTTGTTATATCTTGCTTAATACAAAAGTTGAACCTTTTAGTTTTGACTGTCACCTTTTAAGTCGTCTATTAAATTCAATTAGCACAATAGTGTTTAGGGAAGATTAAACAACATTAGTTTAACCCATGAATCCCTTGCCTACCCATGAATCTCTCGGTTCCCATATTTGCCTACGGCACGGAGAGCTTCGCTGTCCGTTTTGCCGCTTTAAATGTGGCAACGTCGCGCTCTATACTACTTGCAGAGATGGCACTACTTTCATTCCACGCATAATACAATATGCTATATGCCAGCGAAATTTCAATCTTGTAATTTTAAAACTGAATTTCACAATAAAATAATCATTTTGAACCCCTCGCAAAATTATAATGAGCACCTACCACTGATAACAATATTTATTCGTTTGCGAATGCCAGTTTCTATGCCTCATACAACGCAAAATAATTTTTCCTGTATCTTTGCATATACGAGCTATTACGTAGGCTCTTAAATGTATATAATGTGATTGTTGAATGCCATGGTGACAAGTTGCGAAATTTTAAGTTATTAAGGGTCATATCTTTGAAATGATAAGAGTTAGACCATCATGTGTGGTATCATTTTAAATAGAATTACAAGGGCTACCCAAATGTAAAATAAAATATATGTTACTAAAAGATTTTTGAATTTTTTTATTGCTCAAAATCGGTCGAGTATATTCAGTTGCTCACACTGGAAGAATTGAGCTCCCTTAGACTTACATACGTTCCCCAACTTTCATTTTTCCAACTTTCATAGGAAGCGATATATTTAGGGTAGTACACTTTTTTTTCAAGATTATATTACTCTGGTGCTATGACGTGCGAGCTTTTTAAACTCGCTTAATTGCTTAGGTATTAAAGAAGCTTTCGATACAAGAAAATAAGAAAAAAATTCTTGCGATTCTTTTCGAGACCCTAAAATTAGCAAAAAAATGAACACGCTATATTTATATGTTAAGTTGTGATTTTAGAAAAGAATGTTTCAAATAAAATCGAAGGGCCTTTATGTAGCCTATACAATAGAATTTATTCAGATGTCCTACCTTCTATTGTTCCTGAGATATTTTACAAAGGTTGTTAAACTTCAAACGTGACAACACCGCTTTCTATATAATTTGACAACATGGAACTTTCTTTATCCGACGCATAGTACAAGGTACTATATGTGTGCAAAGTTTCAGCCTATTAGTTTGAATACGAAATTTCTGAACAAAATAAAATTGCTACCATCAGCCATATTTGATTTATAAAACGCAAAAATGAAAAAAAAACTCGTTCTGGGGTCTCATTGTCTACACCTGTATGCCAAATTTCATCCAGATCGGTCCCATAGGGAAGGAGAAATTCTTGAACATACATCCGTACGTACACTCATACGTACAGACACCGAAAACCGAAAAATCGACGCTTCTTTTAATATTTTAGAACAAGAAAACAGTTTTTTCAGAAAAAAAATTTAATATGCAAAGTTGTTCCTTATGACCCCTTAGATTATATTTCTAATAATAATTGAGAAAGTAATTGATATATTATACCCGTAAACTCTAATCTCGGTTCTTCAAAGGCATCGTAGGCAATAAAATAGCAGATGCATTAGCAAAGAAATCATGTAGTACACACTTCACTAGTACGCAGCCGGCTCTGGGAATACCTACTACTTTGATCAACCCCCAAGCATTCACCAATATTTTAATATGTTCTATCAAATGTGTTAATTGGAATGGTGAATGCGCCGGACCTTACTGCTAAGCAGTCATCAATATTTTATCCAGTCCCAGCCAATTCCTTCTGCTACAGGTTTTGATTCATAAGCACCTTTTGAAGGTATTTTTGTTCTGGAACCTTCTGAAGCCGAAAAAAGTTCTTTTCAAAACATATCTCTTAAAGTACTAGTCCACCTAAAAGTAAGTCTCCCAAAATACTCGTGCGATAAATTTAAAATATTGCAATTGTAAAATATTTTTACACAAAGAAGAATATATCGATTTGTTTTGTTAACTACGATGCGGAAATCTGTCATTTTAAACATATCAAAAAATTTAGGTTTGAAAGTTTTGAGGCTTATATTTTGTACTACAGTGCAATATAATATGCATCTAACAAAGTTAATCCGCTTCTAATTTCTTTAATAAAATGCGACGTTACCACGTTTAAAATATATAAAAGTATTTGACTGTATCTCTGAAATTATTAATGAGAAGACATTTAAATAAATTCAGTTGTATTGCTAAAGGCCTATTTCACTATAATTTAAACACATTTTTCCGAAATCACAATTTACCATTCGTATAAAAAAAAATTTTATACAAACTTTGATAAAAAAACTAAGCAATTAAGCTTTTAAGCAATTAAGCGAGTTTAACACGAAACTGACGAAGAAATTTTTCTATGTAGAAAGTTGCACTATTCATATGGACAATTTTGAAATATGAAAACGAATGAGGTTTCAACTTTAATAGTTCTGAAAATTTTGTCTAAAATATCTTAATAATTTTTCATGGTCACTTGCAAAGGAATGATGAATATAGAAAAACACAAGGAGAAATTTAGAAACCAGATTCAAGGAACACAACTACGGTCTTAGACGTCCAAATATATATACTCCAGTCCCATTTTGCAAATAATCCAATAAAGAGCAGGCATTATAACGCACCGATAGAAATGATGCATGCAACGATGCATGTAACGATGCATTTTACAGGTTCATATTGTCAAAATTATTCTATTATTCATATATCGAAGCGATAATACAAAATTACACTGAAAAAGTAGTTAAACATATATCGAAACGTCGGTGTTTTTTGAGTATATCTATATGTGAAATATATAATATTTTACAATCAGGGTTAATATTTGTAATATTCTATTATTAAATATATTACATAATAATATTATTTATATAAACAGCAGGCGTCATCTATTTTCGAATGTAAAGCGATATACGTAAGCAATGACGCATTACCAACATGAATTTCGAATTTCGCACTAATATTAAAAACATAACCTCAAAACGCGGGTATCAAATGTTTGTTTACATTCTTATCGACGCGGCGATTTACACAAACAATGACTAAAAATGTCGAGCGCAACATCGACCCCAGAGCATTCACCAATATTTGAAGACATTCTATCAAATAAGTAATGGGGTGAATGCTTCTGACCTTGTTCTTAGCAAAAATGATTGAGAAACGACCCTCAAGTATTCAACAATACTTTAAAACATTCTATCGAATAGGTACCGATTTTGATTGATTGGTACCTATTCGCCTACTAAACGTCTTTTCCTTCTCAATGAACCTTCTGAAGCCCGAACAAGTCGTTTTCACAACATCTCCAAAAGTACTCGTTCTCCTGATAAGTCTCCTAAAGTACTCATGCGATCAATTTCAAACTTGGTAGGCAATTGTAAAAAGTTTTTAAGCAAATAAGAATATATTGATTTGTATTGTTAACTAAGATGGCGGAAATCTGTAATTTTAAATATATAGATTTCTGAAGCTGATACTTCTGAAGCTGATACTTCTGAAGCTGATATTTTACATTAGTGTGCAGTGTAATATGCATCTAACAAAGCTAATCGGATTCCAATATCATTACTAGAACGTCACGTTGCAAAATTTGAAAAGCATATGACTGTATCTCCGAAACAATTAATGCGGGAATATTAAAAAAAAATTGCTAGCACTTGGTAAAAGCTTATTTGACAACATTTTTCTAAAATACTGTAACAAAGCATGTTATTGAGGTATTAAAATTATCTCAAAATTACGAATCCTTCCTAATAAATAAATGAAAATTATTATTCAATCCGTACCTAAAAAGATTTAATGTATAAACAAATTATTGTTGGCACTTTTTTTCTATTAAATAGATAGACAAGCATGATTTCTGCTGCTGTAAATTAATCAAACGCATTTTGCAATACCGCTATTATTGCTATGAATAAACACATCGCTCAGTGTACGTATGAGAGTTGGGGAATTAAATTGAACGCCTATCTAATTATATGCAACAGAGAGAGATAACAGTCGCTTGCTTTACTGTCGCTGTGAATACGAAATGCAATATATAGAGGTAGATGCAAATATATGCATTATATGTAATGAAAAATAATTAAAAACTCCATGTATTTGTGTAAGCTTATAAAGTTCTAAAACCAAGCCTAAGATATGTTTCGCTACCTCATTTGCTTTAAGAGTTATGAGTGAAAATGTAAACATAATTTTGCCCATTGTATCATATAATTCCATTTTTTTCACCTATAATAGGATTAGAAAAAAATCAATAGCCGATAGCAATATTGGTCCATCAAGCTTTCCATGTAAGTACATTTGGACTATAGATTTTATGGTGCTCCAATTTTTACCCATTTTCCCTTAATTTTTTTGAAAACAAAATTACCTATCCCGTGTAGATATTTAGGTCTGATTTCAATTACAAATTTAGTTAGAGGTCCACCCAGGTCTGCATATAATTTCCATAAGGTAAAATTTTGAGTTTTTTTTTTGAAAAATCGTTTGTCAGAATTTCGAATATTTTTGCATTTTTCTTCAAGAAAACACGAAGCATTTTTCTTGAAAATGACAATTACATAAAATTGTCCATTTTTTTTCAATTTTTTCAAAAATCCATAACTTTTTTGGAAATGGTTTCTTTGAAAAACTGATCGAAAAATACAACTTCTAGAGAAACTTCTAGTTATATTTTTAACCTTGTCGGGGATCTGTCATCTGCTAGAAAATGTTAAAATAGGATCCCTGTTTTCCATGTTGTCACGAACCGTTCGTTTTTACGCTCTTAGTTAATATAGATAGAAGATAAGTTAAGGATAACAACTAATAAAAACGCATACACTCACAAACATAATTTCAAAAAGGGTTGAACTGTTTCTTAAAGAATCAACATCTGATACATTAGATTCTTATTCTTAATATACTTTGTCTTACTATTTTTATAAATAATACACTGTTTGCTCTTTTATTTGGTAGAAAACAATACGCATTTTCCAAAATCGTAAAACGTGAGCTACGAAAATTTATTTGATTTCATCATGACAAAAGGACATAAATTAGAACAACCAGAGATTTACAACTCGCATAAAATGGTTTGCGTGCGTGTATCCTTTTTGGTCCATTGCAATTTCGTATTTTAGATAAACGTCGGCGGTGCGGTGATATATACGTTATTTAAGATTGTAGTACTGTTTTGGTTTTAGAAAAAAATGAAGATAGTGTCACGACCCATTGTTAAGGGGTAACGCCGTGGGATACGTAAACTTACTGAAACTTATCGGGGGTTAAATTAAAGTAAGTATTTTAATTTAATAAAATGTAATTAATATCAAAAATAAGACTAGACATGTTTGATCTAATTAGCGTTTGTTAATTTATTAGTTAAACTTAATTAAAGTTATTTAAAGCAAATCGATCAGTACTTGAATTTCAATAATTAAGTGAACACGCGTGTATCACACTACGTTGCTTTGTTTCACTGACTCTATGTGCATAATTTTATATAATTGCCTTCAATTAGAACTATAATAATCGCGTACCACTAACTCTGCGCGTACCTAAACTTTGAATGATTCCATGTTGTTGTGTAGTATATTAAATTTATTTAAACCTTCCTCGTAAATTTAGATAAAGTACTTGCATAATTATTTTAAAATTAAATGCATGATATGGAAATTTAATTGTCTATATAAATTATTTTGCGTACCTTTTAATAAATTGTTTTTTAAATAATTTTAGTAGGTTATTAGCGAAATATATAAGTATTTTATATATATAAAACATTTGAAAATTGCAATTACTGCTAATCTACAAATATTTCTATTAAAATTGTTGTTTCAGTATTATAGAGAGACAATAAACAGAGTTATTAACGATAAGTTAAAAAATTAATTAATAAGAATCTTTTAAAAGCATTCAGACATAAAATCATTTATAAGTTTACATATCAAAAACCTTTCTGACTTAAGTTCTTTAATCATAAATCCTTTTTTTTCACACTAAGCCCTTTACACCATTCATAAAAGTTAAACTTGTGAATTTGACAGATTTTATTGTTGAATTAATAGATATAGTTTTATAAATAAATATCTTTAATTTCAAAATTCCAATTTATATTTGTTCATATCAAAATTAAGTATCCTAACCTACACGACTCTCGCCAGAAGCGGATTAATTTTAGTTGATCCTTTAACATATTTGGTACCAAGTCAACATATTTCGTATTTGCTAATAAACTACTAAAATTATTTAAAAAACAATTTATTGAAACGTACGCAAAATTATTTATATAGAACAACTAAATTTCCATATCATGTATTTAATTTTAAAATAATTATGCAAGTACCTTATCTTAATTTACGAGGAAGGTTTAAATAAATATAATATACTACACAACAATGTAAACTCGCGAATTCTCCATTTATAATCTAGCCAAGAATGCAGCCTAAACGGGCTTCCCAGACTAGAATGACCGTGAAGTTATCATCCTTATTAGAATGGAATGCAGCTGCATCTTCGTAAACGCATTCTTCTCTTACGTTTTTCTAGAATATAATCGACTTTACTGTAGTTTAAATTTATTATAATTCAATTTATAGACTAAGTTAACCTGCTTGCATCCAGATTATATTTAATTCAACTTTCTGCATTTTCCGGTATTATTAACATCTCTTAAAGGTGCTTTAAACATAATGGGAATTTAAATGTAAAGAAGCGTATTATCAACGTACGTTAAAGGGTGGCTGTCCACTTAAATGCCTGATTTCTAACCTTTATAATATTTAAAGGAGCTTTAAATTTACAAGGAGATTAATATCTTATTAGCAATATCATATAAATTATAAATAAGGATAGAACGGTTTTCGAATGGATTTGTCAACTGATTATTCAAGCGATTCATCTGATGATGAATTATTATTTCACTACATCGGGATGTTTTAATTGTAACAGCAATACAAAATATTTCAGCAAAAATAATTTTAGGGCGACGAAGACAGAAAAAATGGTTTAAATAACGACAAAATCATTTTGAACATTATACAAATGAAGAATTTTTAATCGCTTTCTGGCATTTAGCTAAATAGAGATACAGTTTTGTACATAATACGCATATTACATTTAAAGTAATCATTTTTAAAATTAAATAAAATGTGTATATAAAATGTGTAATCATATTGTTCTATATAAATTATTTTGTGCACGTTCCAATAAATTGTTATTTAAATAGATTTTAGTAGGTTATAGCAAATACGAAATAAATAAGCATTTTGTATTGTAAAACATTTGGAAATTGCAATTATATGCTGATCTACAAATATTTCTTTTAAAATTGTTGCTTAAATATTTTAGAGAGAATAAATAGAGTTACTAGCGATAAGTTAAAAAATTAATTAATTCGAATCTTTCAAAGTATTCAGACATTAAATCATTTATAACTTTACATATGAAAGCCTTTCTGACTTAAGTTCGTTAATCATTAATCCTTTTTTTTTCACACTTAAGTCCTTTACATCATTCATAAAACGTTACACATGTGCACCGATTTTGTTGTTTAATTAACATATTTGGTCGCAGGTCAACATATTTGGTGCCAGGTGTGCAGTAAATATGTTTAAAATGCGAGCAATCTTTCAATATAAACGTACACTTTAAATAAACACAAACATTAATACTGGCATAGAGCACAGAAATGTTTAGAATGCGAATCTAGTTTTAGACAGAAATCATATTTAAATAACCATAAGCTTTTTCATACTGGCAAAAATATACGAATGTTTAGAATGCGATTTTAGTTTTAGACAAAAATCGTATTTAAATACCCACAAGCTGGCAATGACAACTTATTTATACTGGCAATGACAACTGTTGAGAATTCGATTTGTGTATCTGCAAAAAATGTAAAAGCCCCAAGTTTATTCATACTCACGAAAAACCATGCAAATCTTTAGAATGCGAGACTACTTAAAACATAAAAATACTTTAAATAAACACAAGCTTTCCGCGCACTTGCTGTTTGAAATTTTATATCACCGGCACACACTTTCTTTACATTTAACAAAATTTGAAATTGCAGGGAATAGTGACGATGTTCACAATTCTATATTCTATAGAATTACCTTGCGACACAATAATTTGTTTTTGCTTCTTCATTTTCTTCGCAGACGTATTGAAACTATTTTTCTTCGCTCTCAACAGTCTTCGGATTAAAGAATTGTTTTCATTTTCTTTGATTTCTAAATCTTTATAATGGTAACTTCACTCATAAGTTGGTTTCGAATTCATACTGGCAAAAAACCATGTAAATGTTTAAAATGCAATTCGCTTTACAGCCAAAAAAAAAAGTTTAAATAGCCACAAGCTTGTTCATACTGACGAAAAACTATACAAATGTTTAAAATGCGAGCATACTTTCAAATATAAACGTCCACTTTAAATAAACACAAACTTATTAATACTGGCATAAAGCATATAAATGTTTAGAATGTAAATCTAGTTTTAGACAGAAATCGTCTTTAAATAACCATAAGCTTTTTCATACTGGTAAAAATCATACGAATGTTTAGAATGCGATTTTAGTTTGACAAAAATCGTAATACCCACAAGCTTATTCATACTGGAAATGACAACTGTTGCGATTCGTGTTACAGCCAAAAAGAAAGTTTAAATAGCGACAAGCTTATTCATACTAACCAAAATCATGCAAATGCTTAGAATGCGAGGATAGTTTCAAATATAAACGTACACTTTAAATAAACACAAAGTTATAGAATGCGAAATACTGGCATAAACCATATAAATGTTTAGATTGCGATTCTAGTTTTAGGCAGAAATCGTATTTAAATAACCACACGCTTTTTCATAGTGCGAAAAAACATACACATGTTTAGAATGCGATTCTATTTCTAGACAAAAATCGCATCTAAATACCGACAAGCTTATTCATACTGTAAAAACAAACAAATGTTTAGAGTGCGATTCTCGTTTCAGACAGAAGAAAAGTTTAAACAGCTACAAGCTTATTTATACTGACGACAAACCATACAAATGATTAGAATGCGAGGCTACTTTCTAATATAAATGTACACTTTAAATAAACACAAAGTTATTACATACTGGCATAAACCATATAAATGTTTAGATAGTGTTCTAGTTTTAGGCAGAAATCGTATTTAAATAATCAAAAGCTTTGTCATACAGGAAAAAAAGCATACAAATGTTTAGAATGCGATTCAAGTTCTAGACGAAAATCAGCATTTAAATACCCACAAGCTTATTCATACTGGAAAAAAACAAATAAATGTTTAGAATGCGATTCTCGTTTGAGCCAGAAGAAAAGTTTAAACGGCTTATTTATACTGACGACAAACCATACAAATGATTAGAATGCGAGGCTACTTTCAAATATAAATGTACACTTTAAATAAACACAAAGTTTTTAAATACTGGCATGAACCATATAAATGTTTAGATTGTGATTCTAGTTTTAGGTAGAAATCATATATAAATAACCAAAAGCTTTTTCATACTGGGGAAAAAGCATACAAATGTTCAGAATGCGATTCTAGTTCTAGGTAAAAATCGCATTTAAATATCGACAAGCTTATTCATATTGGAAAAAACAAACACATGTTTAGAATGCGATTCTCGTTTCAGCCAGAAGAAAAGTTTAAACGGCTACAAGTTTATTTATAATGACGACAAACCATACAAATGATTAGAATGCGAGGCAACTTTCAAACATAAACGTACAGTTTAAATAAACACAAAGTTATTAAATACTGGCATGAACCATATAAATGTTTAGATTGCGATTCTAGTTTTAGGTAGAAATCGTATTTAAATAACCAAAAGCTTTTTCATACTGGGGAAAAAGCATACAAATGTTTAGAATGCGATTCTAGTTCTAGACAAAAATCGCATTTAAATACCGACAAGCTTATTCATACTGGAAAAAAACAAACAAATGTTTAGAATGCGATTCTCGTTTCAGATAGAAGAAAAGTTTAAACGGCTACAAGCTTATTTATAATGACGACAAACCATACAAATGATTAGAATGCGAGGCAACTTTCAAATATAAAAGTACACTTTTAAATAAACACAAACACACCCCACAAGCATTTTCATACTGGCCAAAACCATACAAATGTGTCAACGTGATCGGACGTATATCACATGAAGTTTTGAAAACTCTCACCTGATGCTATGTTGCGAACAAAGATTTCGAGAAAGTCTTAAAGTCCTGCGAGAGGTTGAGTTTAACGGGCTAAACGTCCAGTACTACGTGACTTGATTATTGTTCAAAAACAATTGCGGATAGTTGAGATATACTTGTCAAATAGATAAAATTTTAGTAGAAATAGAGAAGTAGAAATAGAGGAACAGATAAATGTAAGGGAATTAATAAGGGAAATAGGAAAGATTAAGAAGGGAGGGGGAGCAGGGCCAAATGGGATCCCGACGGAGATGTGGAAATATTTGAATGAGAATGGGGTGGAAGCTTTAGCAAGAAGTATGAACGCAGTATGGATGTGGAAGAGAGGATGCCGAATGATTGGAAGGAGGGTGAGATTATTCCAGTATATAAGAGAGGAAACAGATGACTATTATGAATGGGTTATATAGATTGTATGCTAGGGTGTTGAATGGTAAATTACAGAATGAATTGGAAGAGAAGAGAATATTGTCAGGTACGCAGGTGGGGTTTGTGAGGGGCAGGGGTACAACGGATAATATAGTTACATTAAACTATTTAATAAACAAGGAAGTGAGCGAAAGGAGGAAGTTGTACCTTTTGTTCTTGGACCTCAGTGCGGCATTTGATAGGCTGAATAGAGAGAGGTTATGGGAAAGGATGATTGAGGTCGGAATAACTGAGAGAATGTATGAGAACGTAAGACGGTTATATGAGGGAAACAGAGTAAGAGCTAGGGTAGGAATGGATGTGTCTGAGTGG
>WYDF02021238.1:0-13186 GCA_009867245.2 Adranes taylori | reverse complement strand
GGTTACGGAACTGCGATGAAGAAGGCAAGGGGAAACCACTTCATTATAATCCCTAGTACAAACATCATGGAAATAGAATTGCCATGATGATTTCCAATCTCCGACCCGGAGTGGCACGTTAAGAAGATGTAAATAACTATAGGCCAATTAGTATCGTTCCTATATTTGGAAAATTAATAGAGAAGACATTACATTTTAATGTTAATGTGGGCCTTTTTAATGTGACATAATTCGGTTTCAGGTCTGAGGTTTTTATCACAACTACAATATTAAAACTTGCAGAGAAAAAGAAAAGGAATGTAGACTCTTAGATCTTTCGAAAGCCTTTGATTGCGTTCCTCACGATCGATTGCTAGAAAAACTTCGATTGTATAATGTTGGCTCGCAAGCCATATATCTCATGCAATCTTACTTAACTGAGAGGCAGCAGATTGTGGAGTCTTTCTGCAAACACTCTCACTATCGGGGTACCTCAAGCATCGCATTTTGATATTATTTATAATATATCTCAATTTTTAATCTTGACAATATTAGTATTTTGGGTTTTGCAGATGATACAGCTTTATTCGTTAGCTCAGATTCAACAACGGATTTAGTAAATCATTCTAGAGGCACAGTTGCTGGTAGAGATTTGGATTATAAATAACAGGTTATGTCCCAATGAAAATAAAACTCAAAAGATGTTGTATACTTTAAGAACTTCTATTGAAAATTATGCATCTTCTGCTAAATATCTCGGTATTTATTTAGATTTAAAACTCACATGATAAAATTATTTACAATAATATATTTGTTAAATTAACTTGAGCATGGATCCTGGCCATAAAATAAAAATCATATCTTATTTGAAAGTTCTTGATGCACTAAGCACAGTCATTTTTTATTTAATCAATAAACAATTTATATATTATATGTAGCAGTCTCTTTTCGTTCATTCAGGAGTTATAGGCCGCCAACAAGGGCTTATAAATATTTTTTACAAAGTGAGGGTGGGCGGAGGGTAAAACAGCCAAATTCGTATGGTATCAGTTGATACTAAATTTTATATCGGCTCGGCCACCCTCTAAATACGCCCTTACCCATCAAACGCCCTCAACTGGTAAAAAAAAAATCAGTCATAAAGTCGCTGTAAACACAATATCACCTACTAAAAGTGTGTATTTTTATGTTTCAGTCTGACTGAATCATCTTCCTTGCGGTAGAATGAAGACTCAGGAAATTACTAATCAGTCGAGCGTGCCAGAGTCAAAAGCACATAATGCAAGACCTTAATGGCCAACAAAAAAATTACACTTGCTTTTATGAATTAAAAAAGTTAGATGATGATTAAATAGTGCTACTTTTTATTCTGAAGTATAATATATTATTTGAAGTAATAGGTACGTAATACCAACAAGAAACAATTTATAATTATTACAAATGCCTGAAAAAAGCGGCAAGTTCAAGATGTATGGAACCATTTATAAGGGATCATCAGCACCTTCTTTATTAGGAGCATAAATGTAGCATATTTTCGAAGGGCACGATTCTGTTGACTAAACCACTAACAGTCTTAGTGAGCAGAGTAGTGTTTTTCAAAAATATGCGACAGTGATGCTCATAATAAAGAAAGTGCTAATGATTCCTTAGCATTATAAGTGAAATAGTTCTATACATCTTAAACTAGCCGCTTTTTAAGAAATTTATTTAATTATAAATTGTTCCTTGTTGGTATTACGTACATATTACTTAAAAAACTTAACCCCGTGTGTTAATCATATATTTATTAAAACAATATTACCTATAATAAATACTTAATAGCAATTATATAATAATTATAAAGCAGTGACTAAACTGTTAAAAATTAGAAATCAAGGAAAGATGGTTTCGTATCTTTGGCGCATTTCGTTATTGAGTGCATGAACTTGACGAAACCTGTATCCTTTGGCTTCTCGAGGCCGCGCAACAGACGATTCTTCATAACAGCAACAAATTCACGATTGCTTAACTGACCATCAACTGAATTAGAAAGAAAATTATGCAGTTGTTATGTTTATACATCCAAAAGGTGACATTAAAGTGGAAAAAAACATGTATTAGTGACTATTACGCACGATTTTCGTCGAAAAGTGTGAATACGACCGAAATAACATGATCCGATAATTCAACGTGTGCAACAGTTCGGGCGACGTGTTTCAATGTTGTTTGATCAATGGAAGCGCCAGCGATATGATAAAATGTTAAAGCTGTATCGACATCGTTGATATTGTTCAAGAAATGAAAGAAGTCTAAATAATCCTGACGTGATATACCACAACCATGTTCACGAAACCTATGAAAAAATATTGGACAATAAAAATGTTAAATGCAGTATTCAGTTTTCTGTAAAGCCCATCTCATCCACACCACCAGTTAACCGATTAACGACAAAAAGTTAATGGCACAAATTGAAAAAAAAATCCAGAGGCCAGATGTATTCAAGCATAAGCCAAGGGGCAATGGACCTTACAATGGGTCATCCAACAAGAACTTAAATGAAGAAAACAAATACGAGTTAATATCTTCGCTAAGAAAAGCTGAGAACAAAAGCCTGAAATTTCTGGACATTAAGCAGACTCGGTTCCAAACTGGGAAGGTCACATACATTCAGTTTCTAGAAATCTTGAATGATACATCGTTTTAACAATTAAAACTTTAGTATTCCAAATAACTCCATTTATGGATGACTATTATAAATTGCCTCACTTGAGGCTAATTGTACTTGTTAATATATTTTAATATCGATGTTCTAGCATGAACAGAGGAAAAATGTTTGAATATATTTTACTTTTTCTTTTTAATCCATTTTTCATTCCGTCAATTAAAAACAGCGTTTAAGCAACGAAAGGAGGTACCTTGAGGATGAGACCCTCCTACTCCAAGGTACTTTCGCTTAACGCTTGTATTAAACATCTGAAAATATATAAAAATCAATTATTAATTAGTAGAATATCTGGATAATCTGGGTTAAGGCACTTATGACCCCTTATATTTCACAAAATAACTATCAATTAGTAGAAGATCTAGATATTCTGGACTACGGTCCGGATTTTTTGATAGACTTGTTACTTGACTGTAGTGGACTCGCTTTACATAAAGATATTCATCAATCTAAAGTCACAAAAACTTTGTAAAATGGAGTTGTTTTGTAATGTCCATGATCATGTTACGAGAAGAAAACAAACTGCTCCTAATTATCATCGATTAACGAAAACATTTTAAAAGGGCCAGTCCTAGTGTCTAATGAGATATTTAATACATTTCCATACGAAACTATGGAACTAACACTTGAGGATTTGAAGACTTCAAGCCTTTATAAAATTAAACTTAGAAAGTTTTCCAAAATGAGTCTAATATAACAAAAGTCTTTCGTGCTCGAAGTAAAGTTTTTTTGTTGGGAAAAACTGAACATATGACAACTTAGCTTTAGAATGGTCACAATTGTTTGTTTATTATAAATGTTCGGAGAATAAGAAAAACCAACGCTCTACGCCAGGATCATTTCCACAATGTGAGCTCTCACAATCGGCAGCACAGGCAGCTCATGAACTCTAACTCTTGAATTGATGGGTCATCCTTCGTATAGTCCTAACTTAGCCTCACAACGATTTCTTCTTTTTCTTATCTGCGAGTACAATAATTTTCGATGTTAGAAGAAGCGGTTGTTTCGTGTAAAACACATGTTTCGGACATACGATGCATGTCCTTTTCATTTTGCATATAGCTTTAACAAATAGCAATATAGCTTTAACAAAAAGCAATAGTTTAAATTTCAGTCTTTTATTGTTTTTCAAAGTACCTGCCACCATTGTAGATGCACTTTTGCATTCGCTCAAACCAATTGTTCAAGCATTACTTCACTCTTCAATGGATATGCCCGAAATGGCCATTTGGAAAGCATCGACTGCATTTTCAGGTGATTGAAATCATTGACCACGCACTGCATTATTTAGCACTCGCATTGTCTGACATTAGACTGACGTTTATTCTCGGGTTTATAAGAATAAATCCATGACTCGTCACCACTGACGATACTGTGCACATTTTTTGGAGCGGTCTCTGTTGAAACAATTCAGAGTTCGTTGACACCAATTGACATGAGCCGCAATTTGTTCCTCGGCCAAAAGATGCGGGACCTAACGAGAAACTAATTTTTTCATGTCCAATTCATCATGTAAAATCTTTTGGATTAAGGTCTTATAAATGGCCAAGGAACTCTCGATCTCACGGTAAGTTACATGACGATCTTCATTAATCCTAGGATCATCGCTGAAATTTGTGCATCCACGTTTGAATTCAGAGTACCAGCAAGGAATTATCGATTGATGTGGTGCTTCACTGCCAAAAACTAACTTTAAAAATTCACTAATCCACTTGCTGTATTTTGACATTTTCAATATGTGTCAATATAATGTTGAGGTTAATTTCGGGACCATATGTTTTGTCACTTGCGCCCTCTAAGTGGATATATGCAAAATTAAAATGACATCCCTCGTACCTGATCCGCTATGAGAAAAAGATACTAAAATTAGTTCCATTATCATGGACATGCACCAATTTTAGTAGCATTTTAATTTCTTTTTAGTGGCATGTAACTTCTATTTCATCAAGTTTATGTAACTATAAATCAAGGCTTTCCTTATGTAAAGTAATGGGAAGATAAGAATTTGAAATGCCTGCCGTCAATCGTCTTCACAGTTCAAACCACTCATTATCCCAACAATTCTTCTTTGTAAAGAAGATATACGTTCAGCGCTAGAATAAAAACCCCCATGCAAATATTGTGTACGTTATAATGGACTGACAGAACGCAACTTTTCGTGACAAAATATTAATTCGTTTGTTTTTCTTTATTTAACTTGTTGGCCATGAATCTTTGAGTACATGCCTTGGATTCTACTTCAACTTGCGCCATGTTATTTCTTATAGTTGTCGGCGTTATCGGCAAATCATACACACTGTGTGAAAATGGCACCCAAAACTGAGCATTGCAAAACTAATAACATTTCTCCGACACAAGTCCATGATAACAACTTTCTATCTCCAATCTGTCAAGTAGGACTGTACAAATAACGTAGCTTTTCAATTAAATACATTAAAGGTATGGAATATACAGAACAAGAAAACTACTTACGCCTTTTTAACTCTCTTAAGCATTTTAGTCTTTTTTTTATCTGGATACCCGGCGTAAGTCAGTAAAAGTTCAGCAAAATCCGATTCGGAGATTTGTCCATTCTCATCTGGTGCCTTGCGTTGAAATTCCAAACTTAGAATCTCCTTTTGTAATTGTTCTTGAAAATAGAGGAAACGTTCGATTGTCAATTTAGTCTTACGATCGGAACCAAAAAAATATGTTACTAATGCTGAGTTTACACCCTAAAAAAATGTACCCATTTATTGAAATTATCAAAAAAGTGCGACTAAAATGATTAATACATGTGTATTAATAATATCACACTTATTTAATACAAACGTGTGATATTGATTCATTTTTATCTTCCATATACCTAATAGGTACAAAGTACGTATAAGTATATGAATGATTTAGGATACGTTTTGATTTTTTTCTTCTATTTAATCTTAGTACGTCTCTTGTATTCATATAATTGCAATTCGTTTACACGTAATTCAAAGAGGGGTTTATTAGGAACAATTTACTGCAACTAAAAAAGAATTTTAAAAAAATTCTTCGAACGGTTCATAGAACAAAAAGAATTATTAAAATATTTCAGTACAACCCAAAAACATCTTCAATCTGCTCAGGTCTACGTTAAATAAATCAATCTATTTATGTACAGTATAACAGGAAGACGTTATAAAATGCATAGGAGAAGTCAAGCTACATTAATATGGCTCATGTCCGTTTTAAAAATGCGAATGTGTTTCATATTTGAAGATGGCACATTTATGTTTAGAAGTTCCAGTAGATCAGAATCTAAGAGTAAAAGCTTAAATCCATAGATGACGGCATTGTGTTGACGCCTTAATTCTAATGGTGAGTAATTGAATTTCGCAATCAGCACAGAACTTGCGATGCCTTGAAGTGGATAAATCTTATCAATCTTGAAAGCGAGAAATTAAAAAAATGTCTTTGAATTGTTTCAATGTTTTTGCCAGCCATTATTTAACACTTATTTCCGTGTTTACACACAAAAAGTACAAATTTTATTACCCAGTAACGGTTACGTAAAGATAACGGTGACTTAAATAGTATCTTACACAAGCAAAAGCGCTAGGTGTGGGCCAAGTTCTGAAGTTCTGCGGTATCGGTCTTGGTCTGTCAGATATTTTAGGTTACATTAATTAAATTTGTTTCAATCTTTTAATATTGGACTAACTTATCTAATTGTTAAATATTTACCTTAAATGTATTTCCTGTATTACCATGATCCCGATGTCGACACCCAATACTCGTCTGTTGTCGAATTAATACAGCGACCTTTTCAAATTCTTGCACATCAACATCACCATCACCATTCAAATCAAACATACGAAACGCAATTTCAAAATGACGCTTCGAAGCTAAAAACGACAAAAACAAGAAATAGATAAAACTCTTAATGAATATTATACTCCATAGCATAAGTCACAACTTACTTGACAATACAGTAAGAAGGAATATATAGTCTGAAAATGTGATTAAACCTGCACTACCCAAACGATAAAAGATGCTATCTTTATCTAATGCTTGATCCAAATGCATTTGAAGACTCTAAAAATAGGACGAAATAAAAAATTAGAGAATGTGTTGAGCAATGGTTTCTTTTTACGATTAAACACGTCTAATATTAAAAATTGCAATGGTAACGATTCAAATGAAGTTGAAAGGTCTAAAGTTATCTAAAAACTATGTTTGGCACGACTTGGAAAAATATATCACGAAATAATAATAAACGTTTTTTGTACGTTTCAATAAAAAAAACAAACACCAATAGTGAATGTTTTATCTTGAACCAATTGATCGAATAGATAAATTCATTAACATGTAGATTTGTGGCTATGTGTCGCTATTTTTCTTAACTATTAGCCTGATTGGAATAAAATGTCATTTGTTAAACGCTGGACATATATTTTCGTTATATGCATTGAAATTTTACTCTACTAGAGCATTTAGTTTTACTTTTTGTTTATTTGGACCCACACCTCGACAATTTGGATTCACCTTCGAATGATTGGAATTCACCTTGGTTTTGGATAAATACACCAACCATTTTGGTCATCATTACTTCAACCTAGTCCCTTTACCCACAATTCAATTATTTAGATATATACCTCCAAAAATTAGGCCATGTACCTGTCCTCTTTGAACAATTTAGAACAAACAGCTCAACTATTCGTGAACACCTAAATTTGGACAACCACCTACTCACTTTCAGCACGATCATTATGGTCATCAATGATCGAGCTGATGTTGCTGATCTATTGCTGGATGTTGCACCGAGATGATCCCAGAAGAGCACATGTACGGAAAAGCCTGAAACAAAGCATGGCTGGTCCAAATAGACGTCGACACGATTAAAATCGTGAGTTTATTATTTTCCATATTCTATTATATTATGTTTATTATAAGCCGCAAAATAATAAGTTTTAAACGAAACAAACCTATTCCACTCTGTCATTAAGTCTCATATTTTTAATACTTTTCGACATATAGTACATTTAGCAAATTGCGATTTGCCAAAAATTCTGACGTGATGGAAAGAAACTAAGTTCATTTTAGGGTTTAGCGCACCAAGATAGATTGGAATCAATCAACAAAAGTTAAAAAAAAAAGAACCATCGCAGACTAATGTAATTTTTTACTAATTTAAACATACATGTACGATGATAATCCGTACCCCAATCTGTTTCTAAATTAATGAGGATTGCAATGGTAGACTAAAGTAAGTTTTGTATTAACGATGGACACTATGTGCACCATTACCAAATTCTGTGGTATAGCATCTTTTTAAAAGCTGTTTCGAATTGATTTGAAATTGAAACATTTGTCTAAAATTACAATATATATACTGTGTTTTTTTTATAATAATTTCGTGACCTATTTTATCGAAAACGGTACCTGCAATTGTTTTAACAAATCTCTTGTATCGAAAGATCGTTCAATGCTTAAGGGATTAATCATAGCATTACTGCCATTAGAAGACCGAAAGTTCTAAATATACTGAACATTTTTTACTTTAGTGGAAAGGTAATTAAAGTTTCCCCTGTTCTTAACATTTCGTGGAACTCCTATCATCAAATACCGCTAATTATATTATTTATTTGGTTTCATAAATATTTCCAAGTTGTGCTATACTTAAAACTCTAATGTACTAATTGGTTCTGACAAGAAAATAATAAATTAATCACATGCAAGTTATACGGAAATATTATTATTCTATATATAATGCAACTTATTCTACGGAAATAATTAAAAAAGAAAACTTGTAATATTTCTACAATAGATGTTATTTAATTAATTACCTCCTTATAATGCTGCAAAATAGATATCAAATTATAGATAGTACAAACAAAGGGAAGACATTAATTATTTTTAAAATTGTTTTTTTTTTAATAAGGTAGTAAGCATTGCGATCATATGTGAACAACCATTAATACGTGCTAAGATATTTATATTATATAGTAAAATCCACATTGAGATGGTAGTACATGGATATAGGGAAACAGGATTGCCGGTCTTATTGATATTGTAAGATCTGTTTATTTCCTAAAAAAAGCAGGGGTGACTTCACTAACTTTTACAAAGATTTCATTGAAGACTTTGTTGGCTATAATGGAATAGCGATGTCAGAATTTGACTGTAAATTAAGTTAATTTGGAAATTGGTTCCAGAAGCAAAATATGTTCAATTAAACGAAGCAGAATGTTGACTATTACTCTGTTCAATTTTTAATACAAATTAAAATAACTGTCATTTCTACATAATGTCATATCGACTGACACTAAATGTCTGCTGATTGTTGTGTTACGGACCTGAGCGTACTATTTACATTAAATAGGTCATAGTAATTCTTCCGTATAGAAAGCATTGGCCTATCTCTCCAACGCTGCCATCTTAATGTGGATTTTACTATAGACATTCAGATATGATAGTAGTAGCAATAGTTACATATCATAAAAAAAAGGAAGACAAAAAATAAAACTTCTTACTTTTGGATCGTATCTCTTGTACTGGTCTAAACCCAAACCTAAAACAAAAGTAATTTTATACAAAACATTTAGGTTATAAAAAGAAAAATGTGTTAACAGAGAATAAAGCGAATTTAAAGCGAAACATTTATATGTGTGTGAGATTATGTAGTAAAAATTCATATATCTCATAAAGCTACAACGCAACAGGTTATTTAAATGTAGTGGCGAGTTCGTCGTCCAGAGGATGTGTTTAGCTTCCGATTGATTAAACGTAATCTGATCTATGTATGACCATTCTGTCCAATACGTGTCCGGAATTTCTCATTTAAAAAGCCCGAGTGAAATAATCTTAAATCTTTTTGTTGTGAGATGGCAATTATAAAGTGAAATATAAGTGCGATTTGTGAACCAGTTTGTTACATCGGCACGTTTTGTTAGTCAATCGCAAGCGTGTTGTGATTTTTACAATGAATAAAAACATTAAACCTGAAATACAGGATTAACAACCTAATTCCAGGTGCCAAATCGTTGAAAATATTGGAAAAATTGAATCAGTTTCATAAAAAACTTAAGCATACGAGTTGTACAAAGCATTTTAAAAAAAGCAGTGACATCGACCTGTGTCATTCAAGGTTTTCATCCGATGAAAACACCTTTACTTCACTTTTACTTTAGCTGGCTCTACAGACCATTAAGATCCTTGGCCGCCACTACAACTTGACTCCACCACTAGTTTCTTGACATCGTCTTCCTCCTCCAATTGCGGATGTTTAACTTCTGCAGATCTTTACGTACATCATCCATCCACCTTTTTAGTGGTCGTCCTTCTGATCTGCTGCCTTCTGGTCGGTTGTTTAGGACTTTTTTTTGCACTCTGGATCCATCCATCCGCTCGACATGCCCCAACCACCTGAGTCTGCTGGCCTTGTGTCGCTGACAATGGACGGCTTCTAGAACAATGCTTTTAATTCAGCGTTGGTGCGGATTCTCCAGCCTTCCTCATCCCGTATTGCTCCGAAGATTCTCCTAAGGACTTTCCGCTTTTCGAAAGCGTCCACGCATCCGAACCATACGTGATGACTGGTTTAATGATAGTTGCATACAATTTTAGTTTTAATTTTTTAGAGACGATGGATGACTTAAGTACAACATTAAGATAGGTGTAATAACATCTATTTTCTGCCATCATTCTATCTTTGATTTCAGTGGTGATGTCATTATCTTCAGGTCTCACACTTCCGAGGTTTTTAAATTTGTTGCATCTCTCAAACCCTTCAAACTCCTTTACGTTTCTCCACAGAGTAGTATTTCTACTGTTTATCAAGTACTTGGTCTTCTCTCTGCTTATTTCTAGACCCATGGGTTTTCCTTCCCTCTGAAGTACTTGGAGGTTCTCCTTTAGTGATTCTGTCCATCTAGTCACTAAATCAATATCGTACGCAAAGACTAACTGCTGATATGTTCTGTTGTACATACACCCTCCTGGGTTAACGGGTAGTTTCCTCATGACCACTTCAAGTGTTAGATTAAAAAGTAGAGTCGACAGTGAGTCTCCTTGTTTCAAGCCTCCCATAACTTCAAAGCTCCCTGCTAGCTCGCCTTTCACCCTTACTTTGCTGCATGTTTCCAAAAGCGTTATTCTTATTAGCTTGATCAATTTGGCCGGCACATTAAATTCTTCTTGCATAACCTTGTACAACTAACTTCTTAGTATTTTGTCTTATGCTGCGCGGAAATTGATGAAGTGTTATATTGCGTTCATAACACTTTTCCAACACCATCATTAGGGTGAATATTTGATCGATAGTCCAGCGGTTGGAACAAAAACCACAGTGATATTCTCCCAATGCGTTCTACACATGGGGTTTCAATCTTGATGCTAATACTTTCGCCACTATTTTATAGCGAGCGTTAAGTAATGATATTCCGCAATAGTTGTTAAAGTTTAGTCTATCCTTTTTCTTATGGAGCGGTATTATTATGGCTGTGTTCCACTCTTTCGGCATTATTTCCTCATGCCAAATCGACGTTATCAGTTGTTGTATTGTTCGAAGAGGCTTTACCCTCCATATTTAAATATTTCTGCTGGTAACGTGTCCTCTCCTGCTGCTTTATGATTATTTAAGCTCTTCTTGTAGCTTCTCTCACTTCCGCTATAGTTTGTTCCTCGACTATAATGCCGGCTTCAGCAGGGTCGCACTGAGTGTCTACCTGCCCATCGTTAAGTAGGTCTGAGAAATACTCCGCCCACCTGTACAGATCCTCTCGCTCCTCCCCAAGTAGAGTGCCATCGCTTGCTTTGCAGAATGTTGTTCTCGGTCGATGAAAACACCAACGAAGTGGAAAAAATCGTGATGGAAAATCGCTATGCCAGTTTACGAAAGATGGCAATCGACCTCAACATTTCAAACAAAACCGTTCGGTTTGTTCCGAAAGATTTGAATGTTTCTAAACAAGTCAACAGGCTACTGAATGGACTAGAAAAAATAAGTCAACACCAGCAGAGACGTTCAAAAATTAAAGTATTACTGTCTTTCTTTTCGATTTTCGTGGTGTTGTGCATCCAGAATTCCTATCAGAAGGTGTCCGTAAATGTCCAACACAAAACACCCAAACAATTAATGGATGTTGCATCATGATAACGCGCTATCAGACCAGATGTTACTTGTAAAGGAATTTTTGGAGAAAACTTCACCAAATGTGTTTGATTAACCTTCGTATTCACCTGATATGTGGTCCCGCAACGATGTGCTTCAAGGCATTTTCATCCAATTGAAACTGTAAAACAAAATTCACATGAAGAGGCTATATTCCAGAAAATGCTTAGAAAAACGTTTAATGATTGATAATATGTTTCAAAAGAAAGACTAGAAAATAAATTTTAATGATGTTAGATATGTTGTGCTTAAAAATTATTTATTTGAAGGACAACAACATTGAATTAAACCGTATCGCCTAACGACTTCTTTGTGTCTATTACCGTCATAATGATATAGACGAGTAACATATTACCATAACATATACATAATTTACGTAGCAAGTATAGATCTGATTCAGGCGCCCAGATGGTGAGAGACACATAAGAGGTGTGAATTTTGTGTGTAGCAAAGTGACGACAGCAGGAGAGGTTATTGAGCAGTCTAAAAATTGTCATTCATAGGATTCCCATTCTGAATCTGAACAGACTCCGAACCAGACCAGGAAAATAGTAAGCGATCAAGCAATCTGGTTACGATGGATGCAACTATAGCTGATGTAAAACGCCGCAGAGGCTAATTTTAAATATTCATCCCTCCAAAATCTTTTGATCCGCAAGTTGACAAATTTTTATTGTTAAATTATTTGTAATGTGCCACCACCTGTATGTATAAATAAGTATTAAAATACAAAGTTAGTTTCAAAAAGAAAAGAAAGCGGATAAACTAACCATCGGGTTGTTTGTGTCCTGGGGTAAGTGACCGCAAAAAATCATCCGGTGTCATATAAATTTCATGATCGCCTGATTGCAGTGTAGCGAAATAACGGAACACTTTATCAGGTGTTGAATAATGTCTTATTCGGTTCTCGTATTGAATTATCTTCAAGTAAACATGCAAAAAATAGGACAATATGTTAGAATAATTAGTAGATTAGTAGTTTCATGCAAAATTTATATCATCAGAAAATAGCTTGTAGTGGAATTATTCCTGTAATTCACTATAATATTGGTATTTAACATTAAGTTATTAGCTTTCTATAACTGATATATTGATAATGTATTTTGTGTCAAATATATAAACATTGCGTGTTACTTCAAGACATCATTATTAAATGTGTTTTATCAACATCTAGTCAACGACATAGGTCGACATTCTTACAGAAATAAATGTACGAATTAACTCAATGCCCATATTTTGAACTGACATCGGCCCTATAAATTGGGCGCAGTTTTATAATGTGTATATATATATATATATATTATGTATTATCTTTGTTACGTGCTCCATTATAAATATTTTATATATGTTAAAAACGTCGTAAGCACTATTATATATCA
>WYDF02021227.1:0-13186 GCA_009867245.2 Adranes taylori | reverse complement strand
TTAAATTGCATATTGAATAAAACTTGTTAAAGAGCACAGGTCATATTTGATCAGTCTTTTTTTTCTCTTTTATATACCATGTAGGTAGTAGATACTGATATAAAAAGAATGTTGATTCTCAGATTTTGACTGATAAGCATATTCTGGAGGTCTTTAAACCCAAAACTAAAAATGACGTTGTATCTGTATGTCAGATCAGTAATTCAAACCTTATCGAATCTATTTCAGTGAATTTTTGGAGTATAGTGTTGCTACCAGGTCACCAAAAAAATCTGACCTCGATTGGTACAACAATGCTAAAATGCGCCATTTTGAAGTCTCCTAGAAATTTAAAAGTTACGATAGGTCGCTAAAAATTTATTACGATGTAACAAAACTGCTTTTATCTGATTTAAATTTTTATGATAGCATGTGGCCTTTAAAGAGAGTCTCGTTTTACGATTTGAAAGATTGAAAGATTTAAATGAACTTCCTTAGAAAATACTTTTAGAACGCTTTTGATTCCATTTCAAACAATTTTGTGTAAAATTAATACATGTTAATATACAGAGTGCTTTTAGTCTCAAAAATGGCTGTTTCCCAAAATTTTTATTGTATTGTTACAATTTCATTTAATCGTCAGGTGATAGAAGTCGTTTAAAAAAGATAAACGATTTTTTCTTGGAGTAATTTGTCTTAAAAGAAGTTTTAAGTAACTTGCTTTCTGTGAAAGTTAGGAAATGAAAATTCATATAACTTTAAAAGACGCCTTCATTTTGACAGCATGGGTACTCTTTGACTTCAGTTTGGAACAAAAAGAATTCCTTTGGAAAACTTTTAGTGACGCAGAACACTGTGCACCAGCATTTGAAAAGCACGGGAATCGTGCTCAGCTGATGATAGGTGGTGGATACGCAATCGGCCCTGTTCCTGACACGTTAGCATTCAGTAGCAATGGAGCGGTAGACACCTCAGTATCCCGCGTACGTTGTAAAAGTGTTTCATCAAAACGATAGTTCTTACGTGCAGGCGCGTCGTGCTTTTCGTACGCATTTTTAAATTAGTCGGTGTCAACGAATGTCCTCTGCCTGTGCAATTAAAATGTGGGTTAAGAACTTTGAAAAGACTTCGTGAACGACAATAAAGAAGTCTGGGAAACCAAAGACAGTGTGTATTCCTGAAAACAGCGAGCATGTAAGAGTGGCAACTGGAAGAAGCCCGCTTCGCTCAGCTCACCGGCATACCACTACATTTTACGATTCACATAGTCGAAGACGGTTCTTTGAAAAGAAAGTTGAATTTAATTACTGAAGACGAAGATATTGCAAATAAGTGACGAGGTCAGGGGCGGAAGCAGTGGACGCAGGACCCTACATTGCGGGGAGGGGCTGAGTTATAGGGAGCACAATTATCATTCAAATAACGTTTCTTGAACATATTTTGAAGTTCCGCCTAGACGAGGCCCATTTCCATTTGTTCGGTTCATTTCCATTTGCCATTTCCAAAGACGTCTCTACAATGTTTTTATATTGGAATATTGTCACATTATACTTTAACTGTCAAGTGATTGAGGGGGCTCAAATAAGATAAACGATTTTGTTTTTGAGTAATTTTTCTTTAAAGGATATATGTACTGTTTTGAGTAATTTGCTTTCTGTAAAAGCAATGGAAACGGAAATTTAAAAGAAACCTTCATTTTGTAAGTTTGATTACTGATTGATTCAGTTTTGAACCAATAAATTTTTTTGAAATATTTAAGTGATGCATAATATACATTTTCACATGTTGATAGCTTTATAAATCTCCTTTAAAACGATACCCAACTATGCATAGAACTCCACTTGTTGTATCCTGAGCATTGTTGGAGTGTCACCTTCAAAGACAACTGTACGACTTTCAAATAAAATTTTTGTATTGGAATATTGTCACATTGTCCTTTAATAGTCAAGTTATAGAGGGCGTTATTATTGTAAGTACCAAACTTAGTTTCTGTTAAAATTAAATAATTAAAATGTGTATAACGTGAATAACTTTTCATTTTTATCGTTTGAGTACAGATTGATACAGTTATGAACAAAAACGGTTTTTTTTTTTGTGAAAACTTTGACGTATAATATATCTTTTCACATTTTGATAGTCTTTTAGATTCTCTTTAAAACGGTACACTAATACGCAACGATATCACATGTTGTATTCTGGGACTGTTTAAACGTCTACTTCTGCATCTGCTTTACAACGTCTGCATCTGCTTTATATTTTTATGAACAATATAGGCAACCAACGATTCAGAGAGCGGTATAGACCGCTTTTCACTAATATCTTAACACATTCTAGGATATAAATAAAGGGAGAATAGTGAATGCGCCACAACAGGGCCCAAACTTTCTTGGCCGACCTATACGTTTGCACATACAGCCCACAGCATCCTCCATTTCCTACACCATATTACAGAAAAGGAAACGAGATGGTGAATGCATCGGGATATAGTGAGCATAATTTGATCTGAGAGCCGTGGTTTACCCCTACTAGATTCCTCTACAAACTGATCAAACTAACTGATCTACTACACTACAGATGTTAATCGGATATTTTTCATTAGCTTTGTTTGAGCTCCAATTCTATGATGCTTAATGCCTGCAGTTTGAGCTGGTTTTTGGAGTTATGCAACAATTTCCTCAAACCAAGTACTTGTATATGGAGCAACATTAACCTTTTTCCGAATTTTTTTTAACTCAAACACGTGCCGCATATAGACATCTTCTAGAGTTTCCCAAACTTTTTTGCGTCGAGCCTCCCGAGTTAACCTAACCTACGACTACAATCGTAGGTCCTTCGCTGGAGAAGGTGAACGGCGGAAAGGACAATACTGCTGAGTCCTGTCTGGAAATGTGAACCACGGTCAAATAAGCAAATTCGTAATAGAATAAATATGGTTATCCTATTAAAATTTGAAACGCATTGCCCCCATCCCCTTCCCCTTACGATTTCACTATGCCACTTAAAGGAGGCGTGCTCCACAAGTTGGAAAGTCCTGTTACACACTAATTGACTTTTACCCTAGTCTACCACTGAGCTAATAAAATATTGATCAATTTGAATTTGTTATCTACTAGTCTCTACGGAATCGACAAATGATTAAAACCATCAATAAACAAACCTCATCAATTAATTTAACAATTTAACACATCAGAAAAATCTTCGATCAAATAAATGAAGCATTGATTTATTTAAAAATAATTTAAACGTCGGAAAAATGTTCTATGTATGGTCACAAGTTTTTTATAGATACAGTCAGTGAACTCTGCGTGCATAATCGGCGACCAAGGCCACCATCAAGCAACATGCGTTTTCTTCGTGCACACAGAAGGTGTTAGAGCCGCTCGCAAAAGATACACACCGTCGCCATGTACTGCAGCTCAAAGGAGGAGTGGGAGTTGAAGTCAACAGCAATAAGCTACCAACAACGTTTCGGATTCACGTGTGTTAGAGAGAGTCAGCAGAGAAAGGAGATGAAGAATAAATATCGTGCGCGTTTGAATGACCTTCCTTTTTGCTGTTTTGTTCAAGTGGAATGAGAACACATGTCAAAGGGATTAAGGCGATTTTTAGCATCTCGTTTTAAGCAGATGTTCTTCGCATTTTTTGTGAGTTTTTTGTTAATAGGAGTATATATGGTACATATTAAAAGAGCGATATCTTTGTTCTCTTGTATGGCGTCTCGTTCTTCACGTCCAATTTTTTTATTATAGAGTTTCCCTTTTGTCGATGATAAATTTCGAATAAACAGCTCTTAATAGCGTTATTGAACATGCGTTGATTTGTCTAGAAAGAGATTTTTACAACCTCCGATTTTGGAACAAAGTACTCTTAATGAGTTTATTGAACTTTGCGTAATCTCGACTGAACGAGAGTTCAATGCCATCGCATATTCGCGAACGAAAGATCCCCGTTTAATGAGTTTAATGAACCTTGAGAGCCTTACTTTCATCTCACCAGATTTTATATTTATAAAGAACATACACCGTGTCGTATACTTTCCCCGTAAAAGCCACCGCTCCAGGTGGAAAATCCGCGATAGAAGGGGATTGCAGCTCGTTGTTCGTGTGCATGCCAAGTTTGATTGGAGAGCTTCCTATCCCAGATGTATTGTCATAAAATCTTGGAAGGGATGTTATGCGATATTATTCTTTAAAAATCGCAACGGTTAAATGAACGTCTCTGATTTGAGGAAAATTATCCCTTTCTAACAATTTTGCAGAATTTTCGACTAAGGCTAACCTTGTTACCGCCAGGGACAACCAAAACTGCTGCTGTCGCAGCCGAAAGTCAAGAACCTCTAATGTCATATAAAAATCCATACCTAAGCCAATTTCAGACCGATGCATTTAGAGCTTTGTCTGATTGTCTTCAAGTGAGCATATTCGCAATTGCTAACAATATAATTCTCTTTGAAAGTTCAAGCCTGACTTTTGACAGCGAACTATAAAGAATTATTTGTTCTAGTAACCACCAGAAAAACAAGTCGCTTATTTTCTTTTCAAATCAAAAATCATTATCGACAGCTACGTTTCAAAAAGCTAATATCACGTAACGCATCAGTCAGATATATTTAATCTACGTCATGCAGACTCTCACTCGAATCTTTCGACCCTCTTAATATTTATTTTCTTTCATGTCTATTCTCATATTTACATATTTTCTAACTCCCCTCGTCCATTAACCGGATCTTCGAGCAAACAGAGAGAAGACCAACGTCGAAGAAGCCAATGAGGAACTCAGGACCAATCGCCTCCCCATTAAGTCGACATCGCCAATAAGTCCACCTCACCGACGAGCCAAGCGCATCAACGAACCGACGAGTCTACCTCACCGATGGACCAATCTCCAACGAATCAATTTTTTACCTGTGTAAAAAATACTAGCAATGTGAAAAAATTATAGTAAAAGAGTTGGGTTCATAACCCCAGTATTTATACACTAATATACTAAACCAGTATTAATAAATTGAAATATACAATAATACTAAGCTAAGTGCAAAATAAAAATCTACAACGGTCCTCATTCCACTTTATAGTAAGATTTAATAACAATCTACAAAATAGTTTATGTGATATTCAGAAAACTTTGTGACTCATGAGCGGCCACGGGCCGCGGCAAATCGGACAGCGGAGCTGTCTGCAGTTAGACAAATATGGAGATCGGAGGGATTCATGGGTAGGTAAATTCGTGCATAGGCATATTCAATAGTTCAAGGGAGTCTGGTCGCGGCAAACCTGCCTGCGCCGTAGGCAAATATTGGCACCGGGGATTCCTTGCTTGCTTGCTCGGATGATTCCTTGCGTGGGGGATTCCGTGCGTAGGCAAATTCAAAAATTCTAGAAAGCACTGTTGTAAATTTTCCAAAAGTCACTGTACAGTTTCCAAAACTGAGTCAAAAGCGGTCACAGCCCATAGCATAGCGTGCAGCAAAACTGTCCGCGTCGGAGGCAACTAAGGGAACCGAGGGATTTATGGGTAGGCGATTTATAGGTTCTCGAATTTCTAGGGTAGATTAGTCAAGATATTTTGAACGTATCAAATAAAAAGCATTCTGTTCTGATCCGGTTTCTTAGTCAAATAAAAAGTAAATATACTACATAGATATGAGGTGCTTGGACCAACTAAAAATACATGTACAGGAGACAGTAGTTTAAATCAATTACTGTGTAATAATAGAACTTTATTATCTTAAATAAGCAATCTCAATAGATTCAGTTATGAAGTGATTTAGATTTATTTTTAATTGAATTGATGACACAAACAAGCGGCGTGTGACGTATTATATTAGTCTGGCTATCTTGCTATGTATATACCTTTCAATGTCTCCACAAGTTGGTAAACATAGCAAGTTGAGACAATTTAAACCCCCATGTTATAAAATTACCTCTTAGTCATACAACAAATATTTTATTTAGATATAGCTTTGCAGGTAAATTAGGTTACATGGGAATTATTAGCAGCAAGACGAATAAGACTAGCTAGCACGACTCAGCTCTGTGGCGGCGAGTTTCGTATTCTGTAGATTTGCAAATAGAGATGGTTGGTATTCTGTAGACCCTGATTGAATAAATATGCTCTTTCCCACAAAGAAATGTGCAGTACCTTGTTGTCTAGAAGTCAGCCTATTACGGATAGCACAGCTCAAAACAAAATATTCCATTTGCACCGATCAAAAAGCAGCGATTCAGCTCAGCTGTTTTACTAATATTGCTATGTTTCCTTGTTGTAGGACTGAAAAGTTTTGACCACTGAGAAGCGAGTACAGATTATTCTCCTTTGTGGAAGACTGACCTGATAGACTGACTGCTAGCAAAGTTTAAGGCTACAGGTAGGGTGGCTGATAGTAAAAGATCTGGATGTCCGGTCACTTCACAGCATGTAGTGAAAGGAGTGTTGGCGAAGGTATCAGCAAGTAGGAAAACATCAATCTGCCGAACAAGCTAACGTTCCTCGGACCACACTATGGAATATTTTGCAAAAAGACAATTTACAAATTAGAAATGTCTGAAGACAATCCAGATTGCCGTTCGAACATGTGCATTTGGTTTTTGACCCACTTATAGGAAAACCCAAAGTTTTACGTAAAGTTATATTTTCGGACAAAGCCGATTTATATGAAAATGGTGAGGTGAGTCGACATAACTTTCGGTATTAGTCCGACAGTAACCTTCACTGGTTTATCGGTAGTAAGGAGCAAATCATGCAAGATCGCGTTATGGTTTAGTGTGGTCTGTGGAAAGACCGGGTCATAGACCCCTATTTCTTTGACGGTACAGTTAACAGTGAACTTTACTTGGCAATGTTAATAGATTATTTGAACTCGTTGGGTTCTGGAAAACCAGAATTGTTTATGCAGGACGATGTACCTCCACACTATGCTAAAACAGTTCGTAATTAGCTGAATGAAATTTCCAAATGCAATGGGCTCCACGGTCTCCAAATATAAACCCGATGAATAATGATGAGTGAGGTTATGTAAAATCCAAAGTCTACACAGTCAAGATCAGGGCAAACCCCATCTGCGGGAGCACTCCACAACTGTGTATTGTTCAGTAATGCCTGACTTGGTAACCAACATTCTGTGGAACATGGGAGACCGTTTTCAAACATGTTTCGACTTAGACGGAAACCATATTAAACATATATTGTAAATACAGAATAATTTTCCAATTACAATGCGGTTTTTATTTCAAGATAAGTGATGATTGTTACAACGACAAGAGGAAAGAAGTTCCTCTAGCATTACAAACATATCTGTACTCTGTTGTCACGTGGGTGTATTGTTCATTAAATTACGAAAACAATTTTAACGTTATAGATCATCATTTATATTTGCAAATATCCTCAAAACGAAGGAGATTTTATTTCGGAGGTGGCTTAGCCTTATATATACCTAATCCTTAAAACCGCAAATAAGAAAAATCTAACATTTCCAGAGGGGTTTAAGCACTTAGCTCGCCAGTAAGTACGGCTCTGGCCCCAAGATAGACTTTTAGACCAACTGGACGTTTATGAGAATGGTTAGAAAACTTAAATTGTAAATTCACGCTATATCTTGCCAACACCGTATACCAAACATCCAAGTAAAATAATTTTGACCATTGACTGTTACTTAAGTATCTTATATAATAATTTAGACCTGTATTTGTGTCTTTCCCTCCTTCCCGTTTTGTTTTCTCACCTTCTTCGTCACCTGATTTCCTTCACTTTGTATTGTATCAATCTATTTCTTTGCGCTTCTGTTTGCTATTTCCTCCCGGGAAAAAAGTCAAATGCAGACCAAAATAGTAACAATCGGTTCCGGGTTTTCAGGGGAATGTCCTAATGAGAAGATTTTATATAGTTTTATTCTCTATTAATTATAAAGAATCAAAAATCTATAAATTTGGTCCGTCAAATCGATGAAGAACACAAACAGTTCACGGAATATTCGTAGAATACCAATTCTAACTCTAACGAAACACGTTTTACCAATTGGAAATTTCATTGTGAAATTCTCTTTATGTATGTATGAAATTCTCTTTATTAAATAATTGCTTAATGCTAAAGCAGTAAAAGATGTTTAAAAGAAACGAACAAATGAAGTTTGAACATATTTAATCCTGGAACAGTGTAGCATACCAAAAAATCTGGTTTCAATTTATATTCAAAAAACTAACACAAATCATCACATGCAAGAGTACAAGGTTGTCATCAGGATAGTTTGAATTATTAACATATAACGACCGTCACAAAGCCATTAGTACACTTCTAACACCACATAACCCTTCATATTCTTTACACCATCATTTTGTTATTTCTTCAACTTTCACCGGATTAGTTAATTACATCACTTCCTGCCTTCCATAAATTCCTAAATATGTCACCAAATTCTCCATTTTATCAACAATTTACTCTGTTATATTCCTTTGTCCAGTAATTTCCCAACACTTCCCAGCCTTTCGACCAATTACGCATATTTCTGACTCGCTTTCATCCATTATTTACCCAACTGTTCTCATTCAGCCACCTAAACCTGCCAAATCATTCTTTTAAAACATGTCGTGCTTATTCCCGCAAGTGAGTATTCCGACATAACTCATAACACATTTATATTTCTTGGATAGTGATAAATTAAAAGAAAATTTGGACACTGCGATATGCTGATGATATTGTGTGCATGATAAATAATAAAGAGGTGAGTGCGATGAGAGAGCGGGAAGCAGATTATATGAAAAAGAGAGGACTTGCACTGAATGTAAAGTTCCAGGCTGAAGAGGATGATAAATCCTAAAGCCTCCTTTAAACAAACTCACCAATCTCCCAACAATATACAATCCCAACAGGGAGTGGAGTTTAGTGGGTAAAAATCCGACAGTTGTTGGATGCACCGGGCATCCTTCCTCTTTTGAAGATTCTCCACTTCCTACGTAAAACAAAAAAAAACTGAATGTAAAGAAAACAAAAATATTAGTATGTAAGAAAGGAAGAGAAAGCAAAAAAGATGTGTTTTAGATACATGGAGAGAGAATAGAGTGTACGGAAGCATACAAATTTTGGGATACATGTTGAACTCTAACGCTTCACGGAAAGAGCATACGTGGATGATGACAGTTAAAGCTAAAGCTGCACTAGAGCGAATGAGGTAGGTATGGGAACAGAGATTTGGTAAGTGAATATGAGGCTATAGATTATGAGGATATGGATTATGAGGCTTATAATGCTATGGTTATGGATTATACAAGAGATGTGTGTAGAGAGAATATTTTGATGCATTTTGCTGAAGTATGGACAGTGAGTGAGAGAAAAAGTATAGAGAGGGTACAAATAGGATGTACAAAAAGGATAATTTGGGTAGAGAAATTACTCCGGGTGAAGTTGAACTGCAAGAGCTAAATAGATATAAGTGTGGTGTGGATGAGTACAAAACGATGGTGAGATATGAGAGGAAAGTGATGATGGAGTACATGAATGTGTGGAATCATGAGTGTGAGGAGAAAGACTTTTGAAAGAGTTGCATTGCCTATAGATGAATGGTATCCTAGAATGAGGGACGTAAAGTATAATATAAATAAAGTGATAGAACGGAAGAGTGGGATGTAAGATTAAGGGAAACAAGATATAATGATAGGTATGAATATAAAGTACTTGAGGGTAGAATACCAGAATATTTGATAATGGATAGAAGTATGAAAGAAAAAAGAATGGTTGCTAGATTTATGTGTGAGAGCGAGGAACGAGAGACCGGTTATAGATGAAGGGAGATAAAATAAGATGTAGTATATGTGAAAAAAGAGAAAATATGGGAGCACTGTGTAAAGGAATGTGAGAGTTTGGAATGAGATGAGGAAGAAAGAAGTTTGGCTAATACTTGGCAGAGTTTGTTGGGTCCCATGGGGTAGGGGATTATGGATAATGAAAAAGATAAGAACGATGTAATTAGAGATAAGGTCGAAGAATGGGAGCTTCCAGGAGGTAAAGTGACTTGTTGGACATGTATTGTGCTCTTTGCTCTTTCTCGCGATCTCTCCTTACTGAATGTTATTGTATATAATTGAACCATATCGAAATATTATTGAATTTTTATCATTATTAAAATGTTATTCATCTATTTCAATTTTGAAGTAAAATCTGATTAATATAGAATGTAAATTGAGTTGTGTATATGCCAATAAAAGTTTATTATTATTATTACTTAAGGGTGCACTATTTTTCTATTTCCCTTGCAGAAATTTCTATTTAAGCAATATTTAAAAACTTTAAACCTTGTTAATTGCTTGACATCGATGTGTCTATGTACCTTGACATCTATGTGTCTTACAGAGATTGTAAGGACCCCATATAGTTTTGATAACCACAAATATGTTTTGTGTAATGCTACCAAAAGATCATTATAATCATGATCACCTCATAAGTACCTATCTGAGAATAAATTTAGACTAAATTACATTTGATTCATTCCATTAACAGATTTTACTTCATGCAACTTTTTTCTACGATATGCGTCTAAAATAATTTCAGATTAAATGTTTGACATAACAATTTCAGTCGGCATTGAGTTTGAAAATATTCAAAGATTTACATTAACTAAGTAAATCTTAAATTATATTATTAAATACTGGAAAATAATTACCCAACAGTCAATGAGAAAATAGGCTCAATTAAAATAGAGAATGATACGTTAAAAGACACAAGCATATGCCAAACAAGATGAACGATTATTTCATATCGATTGGTCAGAAACTTGCGGAACTATCATGCGAAATAAAATCAACAAATTCCTAATACATTATCACCAACAGGGTTATAAGCAATATGAATCTAACACTCAAGGTACATTAATCAAAATGATTGACTTTATAAACGAATAATTAGATTTTGCAATTATATCGCCGCAATATTTATAGATCCACGTAAACGATTTAACACCGTTAACCACCAGATACTGGTACTGATATTATATCAAATTAAAATCAGAAGTGTAGCCAACCAACTAATAGAATCCTTCCTAACAAGCAGAATATTCACGACCAAGGTAAATGGAGAAACAAGTCTAGCTAACAATCTGAAGATGGGAATTCCACAAGGTTCTGTATTTGGGCCTCTATTATATCTTTATGTCTTAACTATCAAACAATTGAAATTGAATACTACGTATATAACTTTGCGGATGACACTATTTTGATTCATGCAGGAAGAATAAAGACACACTACAGAAAAATATCAATGAGGACTTTCATACATACAACCGATGGTTACAGGGAAACAAAAAGTAATGAATAAGAATAAAACTCCAATTTATCTTAGTATTAAAATAAACAATAACATATTAAAACGGAGTAAGGCAGGGATGTCCTCTAAGTGCCAATTTGTTCAATATATATTTATCGGATTTGGAAGAGGTCGTGAACAAAGAGCAAGCTGGTAGGATGATGGTTGGAAGGAGAAAAGTGTGGTTTCTATCATATGCTGATGATATTACGTATATATCGAATAAAAGGGTAAGAAATGAATGAAATAATGAAGGGTGTGCAGAGGTAGTTGGATAGAAGGAGTTAAGAAATGAATGTGGATAAAACGAAAATTATGGTGTGTAAGAAGTGGTAGAGAGAATATAGAGAGGATAAATTTAATGTAGGGGGCAAAGAATAGAGAAAGTAAAGAATTATAGCTTTTTAGGCTTGACTTTGACGTAGCATGGGTCGTGTAAGGAATACGTCAAAATGATAACTAAGAAGGCAAGGGGAGCAATAGAAAAAATGAGGATGGTATAGGAAAAAAAGTGTGAGGTATCAGTAAGAATAAGAAATAGGATAATAGAATTATGTGTGAATAATATTATGAGGTATGGATCAGAGGTCTGGGGGTGGAAGAAAAGGAAATGATAGAGAGAGTGTAGGCTGGAAGTTGGAAAAGGATGATGTGATTACACAAAAATACGTAGTGACATAGTCCTTCAGGAAATATAAAAGTAGGAAGACAGATATCGTTGAATGAATGAATAGGGAGTATAATAAAAGTAAATAGGAGGATGGTCGTCTAAAGTATGGTATGAGAAGTTGATGGAAGGTAAAGAAGTTGTGAATGAGGTAATAGAAAGGATGAGGGATATGGAAAAGGGATAGGGATATGGAAAGGCAGAAGAGGAATGGAAAGTTAGGTAATAATAGGTAAAATATTTAAGTATTTGTGGATAAGGGAAGAGGAGAGAATGACTGAGTATTTGAGAACGGGTTTAAATATAAGGGAGAGAAGAATGATTACAAGGTTTAAATGTGATAATAAGGAAGGTAGAAAACGAAAAATGAAGTCATTGGACAAAAGAATGTGAAGAGATAGAGTGTAGTGATAAAGAAACAGAGTTAGGGTAACACTGGAGGGTAAGTTTAGGAAAGGAGGGAAAAGGATTAGAACTATAATGAAAATAATTAAAATGCAAATAAATAACAAAAGGTAAGAGGAAAAGAAAAATGATAAGAGGATAGTGGAATGGAAGTTGTAGCCTTCCCGTCTCACATGAGGGAGAAATTACATGTAATATACGTTTCATTTACTTCTTTATTGTATTTTGGTTGTATTTTATTTTATTTAATAAGCATTGGAAGTGGATCGTTAACAAGATTACTCATTTAAAACTTACATTCCGTAAAAATGGTAAATGAGGCGCACATCATATCGTACATAAGATACGGCTGCATACTTTGGGGACAAACGGCGAAGCAAGAAATTGACTAAACTGCAACATTTACTAAATGGAACATTAAAAAACCTAAACAATCTACATTGGAGAAAAACAACTACTGAAGTATTCGAAATGTATGGTAGATGATAAGATTGGAAAACTGCATCCAGGCATACCGTATAATACGCATGTGGACCAAATTACATCATCAACACCACACAAGAACTAGAAATAAGATTCGCTTGGGGCAATATCAAAGTAACAAGGGAAAAAATTGTACAAAATACAATATGTTGAAAACCTATAACGAACTTCCTGAACAAGAAAATGAGTACTGGAAGACTTAAAAAAGAAGTAAAGAAATTTTTATCAGCATAGTACAGCTGCGTCCTATTGACCTATAATATTTTATTTAGCACAGTTTGCTGACATAATTTTGTATTATTTCGAAAACAAAATTTGGCACCTCAGCTTCATACCCGAAAACTCTGCCTGGCCAATAGGCTT
>WYDF02021216.1:0-13187 GCA_009867245.2 Adranes taylori | reverse complement strand
CACCAATCTCCCAACAATATACAATCCCAACAGGGAGTGGAGTTTAGTGGGTAAGAATCCCACACTATTGGTTGCATTGTCTATGATGATTCTCCACTTCCTACGCAAAACAAAAAAAAAAACAAAAAAAGAGCAATGATATTATTTTAATTTCGTTTAAAAAAAGTGAAAAGTACTGCATCGAAGATTTGAAAATTGCCTTTGGTGAAGAGGCACCTTCAAGGACAACTATCTTTCGGTGGTACCAAGAGTTTAAATTTGGCCGCACTTATATTAGTGATGAATATCATGAAGGCCGGCCAATAAGATCGAAAACTGCTGAAAACATTGATGCTGTACGAAATATGATAAACGATTCGACTCAGGAAATTTGATCTACGACATTACTAGTGGCGACGAAAGTTGGATCTATGCTGATGAACCAGACACGAAACAGCAATCAACTGTTTGGCTGTTTGAAGATGAAATCAAACCCACAGAAGTCACTCGCTGCAGCAATGATTCTAAAAAAATGGTAGCTTGTTTTGTCTCAAAAACCGGGCATGGGCGATCTTCCACTTGAAGAACTTTAATGCAGAATGGTATACATCCATTTATTTACCACAAGTTATCACTGAATTGCGAAAAATAACTAGGATGCGACTTATCATTCTGGACCATGACAATGCCAGTTCCCATACTGCAGAACAAACAGTAAACTATTTGAGCAGTCTAAAGGTAGAATTGTTGTACCATCCTCCATATAGTCATGATCTAAGAACTAACGACTTCTTTACTTTACCAAAAATAAAAAATCGACTACGTGGCAAAAGATTTTCATCTCCAGAAGATGCAGTAGAAGCGTTCCAAAATGAGATTTCAAGTGTACCATCTTCTGAGTGGAAAAAATTCTTTGATGATTGGTTTATTCGCATGAAAAAATGTATAGAGTGTAAAGGGGACTATTTTGAAAAGCAATAAAGTATTATTTTATTTCTAGATGTTTTCGTCTTCTTCTATCCCGAAATTTAGCAGCAGCCCTCGTATTAATGATTTAATGCGACAATGTAATTTTTAGGTCAAGTGGTAGATATTTATAAATTAATTTTGTTTATTTACTTGTAAGATTCATTGGTATTTTGGATAAAATTGTATCATTTTGATATTTTTAACAAATCTGTATTATTCATTTTATCGCAGCAGTTGGAGATACGTCCGATAACAAGACAGAGCGCATAGATAATCATTATGTACGAACACGTGTTATAATTGTTTGATCAAAAATATAAATAAATATTTTTATATTCGTATAATTACTGATTTTAGTAATTTTTTAGTGTTACGACCATCATTCAGTTCACTTATTGTACAGACCATTGATTCCCAATGGTCACATGTGGTCCGCTGATCACATGGGACTGTTCCAGGTGGTCCGCGGTAAGATTGGGAAAAATGTATTATATTTCCGCGTATGTAACAAAACAACTGGTTTTCATTACAACAAATAAAAATAAATAAAAAGTGCCTACTATTATTAAGAAACAACTCACACATTCACCTGAGAATATAACTCCCACATAACTCGTAAGCTGAAGCGTTACAACCAGACCCGAGTAACGCGTCCATTCCGCTTCACCACATTCATGCCATCGCCAAGAGTTTCGCATATTGCCACTACTTGGACCGAAGCGCAGTTGCACTTCTATCATCTGCCTGTCACTAGCTCGCTAGCCTTGTATTGTAGCTAACCTCCTTTGAAAGTCTTGTTTTATCTTGAAAGTCTTGATAAAGACGATGAATCTACAAGTAACATAGTGAGTGATAGTGACAAATAATTTTCAAAAGAACAAAAGGACAGAAAACCTGCTAATCGTAAGTACAACAAAGAGAATATTAAGCTTGGTTTCACAGTTATAGAAGATGAAGGTAGTCAATTACCACAGTGTGTTGTATGTACAGAGATGTTGAGTAACGACGCCATGAAACCAGCTAAGTTTATTCGGCATTTAAAATCTAAACATAACGATTTTATGGAAAAGTCTGTTGTCTTTTCAAGCGTAAGGAACTCGAGCTGAAAAACAATAAAAAAAGTAATAAAAACGTTTTCCACTCAAGCAAAAGCCACATTGAAAGTGCCTTTCATGGTTTCACTACGAATTGCGCAAGCTAAGAAACCGTTTACTACAGGAGAAGTCTTGGAGAAGACTAGGAGAGGTCTTCTCCACTACGGGAGAAGACCTAGTACTTCCCTGTATAGTTGATGCAATAGAGAGATTCTAGGTGAATCTTATGTACAGAAAATGAAAGATATTCCTTTTTCAAACAATATGGTTGGCAGACGGATTGAAGCCATGGCTTCGGATGTGGAAGTCCAACTTAATGCTAAAGTTCGCAGCTCTAAATATTTTCCCCTGCAATTACACGAGTCTGATACGTTAAGTACATTGATGAGGAAATAAACAGTGTATCCGAGGAATTCATCACTTGCATAGAACTGCCTGAACATACTACCGGTGTGGATATTTTTAATGCTATTGATGGGTACCTAAAACTGCGTAACTAATCTTGGAAAAATTGCATTGGTCTTTGCACTGATGGTGCAGCGACTATGACGGGTTCCAAAACAGGTTTTCTAAGTTTTGTAAAAAAGGAAGCTGGCATAGATATCTTGATAATACACTGCATCATTCACAAGGAATGCTAGCTGCCAAAAATTTAAGCCCTGAACTATGAACTAAATGAAGTTCTTTCATTCATCAGTAGTAAAAGCAGTCAACTTTGATAAAAGCAATGCTCTTAATTCAAGATTGTTTGCTTTGCTGGGTGAGGATATGGGATCACTGCAGTCGAATCTTCTCCTTCACACGGAAGTGTGCTGGTCATCGATAGGTCGAGTCTTGTCTATGTTTATCATTCATATTTATAAAAGTTTAAAACATTTATGAGACAAGCACCTATGTTACCATCAGAAATTAATATCATAAATTGCAAATTTTTAAATGCAACCCCCAATGCGTGAAATTATTATAATTTTTAAAATAATTTACTCAGCACTTTTTTACTCTTTAGAAGTGGCTTACGATTTCTAGATATGAATTTAAAATATGGTAGATACGATTTTAAATACTTCACATTCACACAGATGTACCTTATACCCCAATTAAACGCAATATACTTCGTTTATATAAACAAAGCAAGTGTATATTCGCTCCACAGCGCAGTAACGCACTACAAGTATTTCACCGATACTTATATTTTTACGGAGCGCTCCCGACTAACTACTCGCAACCAAACCACATTGATCAGCATTGAAGATTCGTGTATGCCAATGAACAGAATCAACTCAACTTGAGTATAGTACAGTCGTTCTAAGTAGTTAATAGTACTTCTGCAGAGGAAAAAAGATAAACAAAAAAACGACGGCGACGTGTGGACGTCGCAACAGCAGATCACCTTGGCAACGAATGATACGCGTTTGTTTTGGTGTTAAGTGACGTTTCTTGTGATAGATAATTTTTAAAAATAGTTATTTCGCGATAAAGTTTATACTATACATTAGATAGTTTTAAACAATTGAATTTTTAATGACCGATAAGCACGTATGTGTATTCTAATAAAAGTAACATATTGTTAAAGTAAACTACGAAATCATGGATCCTAGCTATAGTCCTTTAATGGATAAAAGACGGCCATCGTACCAATCGTATAATCAATATTTAAATTCATACAGTACGCGAAAATTTGGTTCAGTTAGACCACCACAAGAAACTAACCAAAAACCTGATATGGTCAAAAGTGAGATGGTTATACAAATTGGCGAAAAAACGTCATCAACAAAAAATCCGATCATTGTTAACGGTCCAATTCATATAAATTTAATTGTTAACGCTGATAAAGAATTAATGTTGGATCCACAAAGTGCTAAAAATCAATTGGAGAAGCTTGGAATTGTATGCGATAATGCGGATCAACTAAAAATTGATTACATACACAATAATACCGTCCAAAAAAGTAATGGCTTGCCTTCAAAACAAAACGGATTACCTCCAAAACAAAACGGATTACCTCCAAAACCCAATGGATTATCCAGAAGTAATAATCACAAAAATGGTTTAGCACAACCTGATAAATCCAGTACTGTAAGAAGGATCTCCGACAGTTTTAATAAACCAAAACCCGAAACATCATTTTCAAGCCTAAAATTCTCAATGAATTCCGAAAATGAACAAATGAAAAATGAAGCAATTACCATGACCCGAAAACGTTTAAATGGTTCCATACCAAAAACATCTATTGGATCAATCCATACAGATGAAACTGATTCTTCTAAAATTCGTTCAAGAACTGAAGCATTTATTCCACGATCGTCTCCAACTGAACAAATGAGAAATGAAACAATTATCATAACCAAGAAACCTTTAAATAGTTCCACAGAAAAAACAGCAGATACATTTAATGCAGCTGTGCATACGGATGAAACTGATTCTTCTAAAACTAATGGATTTATTCCACCACCACCTCCAAAATTACCTGACAATTTATGGATGCCGAAAAAAATCGCTACAAGTAATGTTGTAAACCAAAAAAGCAATGCTATGCACAAAACTCCTCCAACAAATAATGGAGCACATTTTGCTGATGTTAAAAGTGCTGTAATTGATGAAATTAAAAACAGACGGGGTAGTTTAAAGCGAAATAAGAATACATATGTTCCACAGGATAACTACTATGTTACTAGGCATTTAAATAATGATAATACTTTTACTATTAACTCTACAGTTAAACTCCTATCGTCCGAACGACGTCATAGTGAAAATGGTCATATGGTTAAAAATAATTATATGAAGGAAAATATCATTGGAGTGCCTCCAAACAATTCAAGATTATCAACAAATGGAGAGAAGAATTGTGGGTTCCCAACAATTAATAAGGCTGAAATACAACATGAAAAGCCAGTTTCTTCAGATGGTACTGCTAAATATACTACAGTGGTACCTATTACTAATGATCATAGTAACACGGTATCAAAAAAGAATCCAACGGTTAAGAAATTGGTTTATAATACCTACAGGGGTTTATTAGGCGCTTACAATGATAGAGCTAACGGATATGTCAATACATTGCCAAAGAATATGGTTTTCAAAGATAAAGGTGTCAATCAACAGCTGAACAGTATCGAGTAAGTACGAAATTTTGTTGTTTGTCTATTGTTTGAATTTGTGTACTGCTTTACGCTATGCTTATCTTTTGAATAAATATTCTCCAAAATATTTAGATATTATAGAAAAAATATTCGTTTATGTAGAAAGCAATAGAAGTATTTAAATAGAATCATGGAAATTTTTTTAAATGATTTTATAGCTCTTCTTTTCTGCTGACAAAATTTGGAGGTCACTGATTCTATAAAAGTGGTTTTTTACAAGTTGTTTCTGGCCAGAGCCCTATCTGGCCCTATCTAGGATCATGAGCGCACAGGGCAAGTTGGGATTTGGAATTTTGCGCCCCCCCCTCCCCCAATTTTGTACAAAGAAAATAATCATAATATTTTAAGCATTTTAACATATTATTTATGGGGAATGGAATTATATTTTGACGACCATTTAGTATCAGCATGTCCCTTCAAACTGAGTTTCATATTTGATAAAGCATGCCAACGTTCAGTGAACCTACCAAAAGAATGAAAAATATTTTGTAGTGTGTCGAAAAATGTTCTCATTTCTGGTGTTGCATACGATGCGTGGACTCCAATAAAATTTAATGAATGAGCAAAAATCTGGCATATTCATTAAGTTGCGGATTCGTGCCTGAACACCTTGATATTTCCCCGCCATGTACAATCTGACAGGATAAGGCCATCTTTTCCTAATTTATTTATAATTTCATCTGTAAGGCCACTGCCAAATGCGGTACTCTGAGGTTTGCGCCCCTCTCAAGTTAGCGCCCCTGGCAGTCGCCCCGGTTGCCAGTGCCTAGCTACGACACTATTTCTGACTGTTTGTGCAAATTAAATAATCCTAGCTCTACTCAACCGATTTTAATGAAACTTAGTATATTGATTCCTGAAGAAAATCTTAGCTTAATTGATACAGCATAACAGGAAATGCGTCATTTAAAATAATTCCGTGCAGCGTGCATGAAACTGCTCTCAGAGTGACCCACATTGAACGTGATGTTTTTACGTCTAAAGTTATAACGTCTTTTTTGAGATATTTCCGGAACATAAAATATTCAAATAAACTTTTGTTGGATCATGTTTGCAGATTGCTTTTGTTTGTTTTTGAAATAATTTTTGCACAATGGAGAGTTTAGATTTTTACAAGTTGTTCCAAAAGAAAAATACGTCACCCACTGAATCAAAAAGTTCCTCTGAATATAGGTCTGGAACTAATTCTGAATGAGATTGTCATTTTTCACAATGCCCGTTCGTTTCTGGACCTATGATTACAGGAATTTTTCGTCTCAGAATTACATTTCCTATCAATGATTAACGTAAGACGATACATTTTTGGACACCTCTATAGAGGAAAAGGGTTCTTACATAGTTTGCGCCCTATTTTCTGGAAAATACATTCTATAAATTCATTCTTAAATATTTTGTATCGAAGGATCATTCAAGAATTAAACAATTAAAATTTAGACCAGTTCAGAAACACTGATGATCAAACTTCGGAGTAACTTGAGCGTGAATCAAATTCAATTGAACAGATTTCATCACGTGAATATACTTAAATCTATTCTGACCACTGAAAAGATGTTTTAAAGCTGTTTAGTAACATTTTATATGTATTATATTTTTCTACATTATGCCCTTAGCATTCTCTTTAAAAATATACCCAACATGAGGAGTACCACTGTAATAGTTCCGAAGGTATAATAAATTCTATATCAACATTCTATGAATTGTCAATGGTCATTTAGATCAGTATTCAAACACATTTAATGCATTAACATTAGTAGATACGAGAAAAATTATAGGAGCAAATATTTTACATTTTATGAGATCTATGATCTGATGCTATTGCAGTTTAACTCTTTATTTAGTAGCGCGTCCAAATTATGATTTTGGGAGGGCCAATTATTTCAATTTACTCGCGTCCAGAAAATGTCCTGGAAGCACTCTTGGTATTAATTATTATAACAAAAAAACTTGATTTATTCAGTTTCATGCAACTTACATATTTTGATGAAAAACATACCATATAAACAATTTTTTTCATATGCTTTAAATTAAATAAAATTAATTATAGTAAATTATAGAGAAATTATACGTCTCATTTAATTTCAGATCGCAAGGCTGTTTGAAAAATTTAAACGGTAGAATTAATCCGAAAGAAATACAGGAAGAAACATCGCAACGATGAATCATCATATTTTGTTAAACAACATCATTTTGTTTTTATAAAATTTATTTATAAATAGATGTAACTACATTATGCTATCATGTATCACTACAGAGGCGTATCGTGACATAAACAACAAGATTTTTATACCAATACGACGCTAGATTGAAATTTTGATATCGCCTCGTACACATTTAATCTGTTACAATAACACATTTATTCACATTGAATAAAAATATAAAAATTTTCAGTTTACGTGAACTTTAGATCTTATATGCTTTAGATCTAAATAAACTAACGTACGACGAGCGCTCGTTTCGGAGTTTCGCTACTCGTCGGGCACTTATGTGTTTAATCTTTATGCTACAGGCACTTTACGCTGCAGGCATTAATCCTACTATTGTTTATAATAATAGTTATTTAACTTCAGGTTTTTGATATTCATAAACAACAAGATTTCTGAAAGTATTTTATACCAATAAGCTAGATTGAAATTTTGATATCGCCTCGTACACAAGTAATCTGTAACAATAATACATGTATTTATTCACGTTTCGGAGTTACGTTCCTCGTCAGACACGTAAATTGAAAGTTTTTATTCAATGTAAACAAATCTGTTATCCTAACAGATAAACTGTGTACAAGGCGATATCAATATAATATATTATTTGAATAAGTACGCGATATCGATGGATAACAAATCATTTGTGAAAATTAGTAAGCCGGCCAACGTCCATTACAATACTCTTTATATTGTCTAACGATACAATGGTAAAAATACACCTTTTTTTGCCTGTAGCAAAATGTCAGCTCGATGCATAAATATTAAACACCCACGTGTCTGACGAGGAGCGCAACTCCGATAGGAGCGCTCATCTTACGTAAAAATTTCTTACTTTGAATCTGTTATTGTAACAGATTAAATGTATACGAGATGTTATCAATATAACTATTATGTAAAAAATATATTTAAAATATGATTATAAAATAAATCATATTTATTATTTTTTTTTATAAAATACATTATTTTTTTATAAAATACAAAATGTCTAATAGTTTTTATGGATTTTAACGAATTAATTGTATTATTGGTACCATTTATTTAACTTTACCAATTTTCTATTTACTTAAAATTTAACATTTGTTTTAAGTTAAATACCTTCAACGGCAGTCGTATTGTTGAAACGAGGATTGGAATATTCCGTTGTTCAACTATATACATTTTTCAGACATATTTGTAAAATTTGTTATCACATTAAACTATCAACAAATATAATCATGGACGAGATGCCAAATGCTAGAACCGCAAATGTAACAAGTATACCGAAGCTTTACAAATTTACAAGGGTCGCTGACAAAGTTACAAACCACAATTTTTTATTTATATATAAAAATCAAAACCTCCATGACAGAAATTATACACATTTTTAAACAATTTGCAAGAAACTTAATTCCAGAAAAAAGAAAAAATATTTGGAGACCATATACTTTATAAATTTGATTTTGGCAATCAATTTCTCATCAAAAGTTTAAAATAGTGGCTATTATTGTTAGATAGAGAGAGAGAGAGAGAGAGAGAGAGAGAGAGAGAGATGGAGAAAGAGAGTTTACCCTTTTTACTCCTTCCCTTTCTGTTGCTGTGCCTGTTCATTTTGAATTTAACAATACATAGTTTTAAAAGATAGTTGGAGTAAGTCGTGTAATGTTACGGTATTCTTTTTACTCTATTCTTTATCAAATTTTCTGAAGAAATTACAAATGTCATATTTTTATAATAAATAATCCGGAAATGCCATATTTGTTACACGAATCAAATAGGTATTTTTGTCCATGTGTCGCCGAAAAAAAAAATGTATGTTTTGATTTCATTGTTACCAACGTTATATAATACAATAGAAATAATGTGCATTTATTTTTGTAAGAAATCGTGTCATAATCTATTTTATTTTGACGTGTTATTTTTTATTTACATACATAACCTAAATAAAAATCGACAGACTATTATCTTTTTTTTTATTTCCTACTTTTCTTCCCATGGTATTACAGTCCTAAGTGGGCGAGAACCTCATAAATAAGCGTTTACCACTCTTGCTCAACTTTTTACCTCCATCTTCTGGCCCCTGCTCGTGGTAGGTCTTCCTATACATCATTTAACCATTTCATTCAGGGCCTTCCTCGAATCCTTGCCCCACTCGGCTTTACATACAGGGCTCTCCTAGGAAACCCTTCCTGCCTCCATTTTTTCTACGTGAAACCTCCATTCTTTCTACGTGCCATAGAGATCTTAATCGGCCTTTCTTAATAACTGAAACTATATCGGGTTCCCCTACAGTCTCTACAGCTCTTCATTTCTACGTATTTTCCATTATCCAGTTTGCGTACCCGCCATAGATTTTTCCGAGAACTACATCTGTTTCCTGCCGCTATCCTTTCCTTAAACTCGACGTTGATGACACTATTTTCTGCCCTATTGATACCTGATACTTGAACTTGTAATACGCTGGAAACCTATAGTTTTGGATTTGAATTTGCTCTTCTCCTTGCCTCGGATGTCCGAATGTTCGCATGTATTTTGTCTTTTCTCTGCTTATCTCGCCCTTATCTTTTGACAACCGTTTCAAATTCTTTAAAAGCTCCTCCTAATGTCACTCTAGACCTTTCCATTAAGAGCACATCTCTGTATATGCTAAGTGCTGGGCAAATCTATTTTATATGGTATCTCCGGGCTTTGTTCTAATGGTCCTAACTGCTTTCTCTAAGCACAGATTGAATATCACTGGTGACAATGGATCCCCCGACCTTAATCCTCTTCCGATGGGGAAGCTGCCCGACAACGAATTTTTAACTTTATGCTAACTTTAATCACTAGAGTTCTAAGTCGGAAAGTGCTTTGTCCGTATTAATACTGTCGTGGTCTCCTGTCGTTAATCTACATTAAGTTCATATACTTTTTCTAGTCTCTGTCTCCATCTAAAAATATGATCGCTTGTAAATCTTCCCGGCCATAATCCGCATCCACTTTCTCCTATAATCCGTCTCCGCCTGAATAATTAACTTCTTGTAATTAGAGATGGAAAATATTTTATAGACTACTAAGAGCAACGCTATAGTTCTTGCATTCCAGTTTATCTACTTTCTTGTTGATCGGACATATAATGTTTTGCTTCATTCCTCTGGCATTCTTTTATTCATCCACACTTCCCAGTTTAATCTATACAATTCTTCTGTCACAGTTACATTTACAATGTTCCGCCTGAATTTCATCAATTCCTGGTGCCTTGTATTTTTTAATGCCTCTATTCTTTCTGATTTCTTCAATGTCCTCTTTGTCGGGTGGCATTTCCTCATCATGCCTCATCTCCTCTCTCAGGTTTTCCTCCCTCTGTTCTCTTTCTATCTGGATTCCCCGACCTGCTTTGCTCCCATATTCAGCTAATTTCGAAAATGCATCACCCATCTTTAGACCTCACAAACCTGTTTCATTTGACGTATTTCTTTAAAGACTTTTCTGCTTTTCTTCGCCTCAAAGTCTTCTTGCATCTGTTCTGTCGTAGTCTCTTCTTCTCTTGTTGTCTTTTCTTTCTTCTAGATAATATTCTAACCTTCTTTCATATGTATCATACACTGATGAAGAATGTGAAATAGTAGTAAAGAAGAGAAACGAACCTAAGATGAAAATGTTACAGAGAAGAACAAGAACCACAAGAAAAGTGTATAATTTCCTATTACTGTAATAAATTACACATTGCAAGCATATTATGTGTACTGTGCGTTAACTGAAACGACTTATCCTAGAGCAATTACGAAACCTATAATATTAGAATATAAAATTACATTATGTACTTCTATTGGCATTTGGTTTACCTTAAATATTATGAATCATATGTTTCTATAAGTAAATTCCAACCATGTTTTAAGTAAACTTATAGGTTCAGTTTGATTATATAGCTATTTTTATTATATGTTACGTGATGCTTCTTACCAATGATATCTAGATTTTTAACGTATCGACCTTGATCATCATTTCTATGTAAATGTAATTGAGACGTACTTGTTGTCTAACACATATTTTTCAAGTATAATGAATATACGAATTTTGTTGCCAATATTTCTGAATTATAAAAAATATTGTTTCTATGAATAATACGAAGACAATTCAGAAAGAAACTTAATTGTTCTCGTGGAGAAGCGCGGAATGGGGCTAGGGCTGTAGCGAATTTCTGCACAGATGATGGAGGAGGTCGATTTGGGCTTTGGAAGCCAATGGGCTTCCCACAAATTTATGCGAGCATTGTTTGATATATTACAATTAACCATAGGAAAGATTGCGTTTGGAATGTAGTCTATATAAGATTACCAAATTTTAATTTTTGATAATATACATAATGCAATTTGATGAATACTGATGAACGTTCAGTATCGAATATATATATATATATATATATATATATATGTTGACTGTTTTGATTACGTTATCCATTATATGTTTAATTTAGACAAAACTTACCGTCGGAATCACCTTATTCACCGATTGTGGCGCGTTTTGGCTTGTCCAAGCCATTTTCAAACACTGACTGGCCGCATTGTAATTTGTTGGTTATCTTGTCATTACTCTTAATTCGGTGTTGCCATGTGGTGTATATATGTTGATATTCTTCATTTGGTTTTCTTGTTACGTTATCTATTGTTTTCTTATTCTTTCTTGTGTAATAATTTGAGAGGTTTTAGTTGGCTTTCGAATTTACATTTAATTGTTCGTTTATTAGGTCTTCATTTATCTTACTTTTATATATTTCTAGGTGTTCTTTTATGTCTAGGTTCTTATTGTTTCTTTTTAATATAGTTTTCGATTGTTTCATTTGGGTGATCGTTGTTGATTAAGTGATTCGCGTAGTGTGAGTGGTATATGTTCGGCCTTCTTAATACATATTGGTGTTCTCTGTATCTTGTTCTGAAATTACGATTTGTTTTTCCAATGTAAGCTTCTTTACAGGTGTTGCAACTTAATTTGTATATCAGTGCTTAACCTGTAAAACAGTGCTCTAAATGCTGCATGTTTATGTGCTGTTGGATGATTCGATGTTTAGTTTATTATATTATTTTACTATACAATAGAAAATCATGAAAGGGAAAAACAGAAAATAATAGAAATTGGTGAAATAAAGGAATATCCAAAAACAGACATAACTAAAATTTATATTAATGTGATGAAACCAAAACCACAAAAGAAGAAGGAAAACATAGAATACCAAAAATATATAACACTCACTTATACGGATAAAGATACCTACACATTAACCAAAATATTCAAACCAATATAAAAATAGGATACCGAACCGAAAATAATCTGTACAATCTATTTGACCATAATACAAACACGCCGAACAAATTCAAAAAGAGCGGGATAAACAAATTAAGTTGCAACACCTGCAACAAACGAACAATTAAACTGTCGCATGATAGTAACATTTTTCAATTTTGCAATTAAAATTACGTTCACACAAATTAGAATAATAGGATTTATTCGGTGCGAACATATATAGGCTATTGTGATATAGCTAAATTATACACTCAAGGAGATTTAAATTCTACTTTAATATTTCATACAAGTGCAAGAACGATGGCTTGTATACATACATTTTGTATACTTACACATTATTTAACTAGTACATCCAACCAACTTGTCATCAATTGCAAATATTGGAATTTTTTTCTATCATAACCGTCTCCTAACGGTACAATGACAAATATACACGCTTTTTAGCGATTATAGTAGACTCGAAAGATTGAGATAAGGCAGTCAAACTGAATTGAAATAGTTACACACTCATGCCTGACGAGACCGCGAAACGGCGAAACAAGATCTTG
>WYDF02021205.1:0-13189 GCA_009867245.2 Adranes taylori | reverse complement strand
ATATAGTATATATAGTATATATAGTATATATAGTATATATAGTATATATAGTATATATAGTATATATAGTATATATACTATATACAGTATATATAGTATATAGTAACTATACTGTATATAATATATACAGTACATCATATATAAAGATCCAACATATATAATAATGCAAGTATATACGCATCTTCAGCTTTCATAGATGTTTTCAGCTCAAATATTAAAAATAATTCAAGTGTATACTTACCTTTAGCTACATTAGCAGCTCAAATATTACAATTTAAAATCTAAAGTTCTTTCCAGATCTCACCATCTTGGCTATCAAACGCAAAAGCGTGGGACTATTTATCTTAGACCCCACATTTTGTTAAAGATCTAACTACTTTTTGTTTTCAATTTAGTTACACATCTAGTTACTTTTTGTATACATAACCTCAAAATTTAAATTTAGCGGTAAATTTTGACAACTGGAAATGCTACGTTGTGCGCCATATAGCTTTTTCAAATGACAGCTGTCAAACTCGAGATAAATTGTCAATTACGTCATCTTGTTTTATCGTTTAGAACGAGTTAGGCTTGGTTTCGAAGGCTGGAAGGCCACATAGAATCGGCGGTCTGATACTACTTTTGCAATTGTGGTGGCAATCACACTGCCCCATACATGGATTTTTCACAAAACCCAGACGTCATCAAACGTAACCAAGCAACAGAACGTGAACAAAAGTTAGAGCAGCCGAGAGAGTGAAGGGAATAAGTTATGCTGAAAAAATTAAAGGCCAACTCAACTCAGAAAATGAATTAAGAAAAGGGTTACTTGAAATTCTGCCAGCATATTAAAAACCTTTTTAGGTAATGGGATATAACACGCTATAAGCAGGAACCTGGAAAACCAACGGGCAATAACCTGATAAGAGACAAGAGATAATTGAATTTATTAAAAAAGGAGAAATATCTATCATGCTAATTTCAGAAATCCACCTAAAAAATGGGCGCTACTTTTACATTCCTGGATTTAATACAAGAGTTGTCGGAGAAGGTAAACACAAAGGAGGAGTTGCAATGCTCAGCAGAAATAACATCTGTTTTACAAAAATAAAGTTTGACACTACCACAATGGAAGCAGTAGGCATAAGAACAAAACTTCATGATGAGGAAATAATTTTGACAGCAGTATATTCCTTACCTAAAACAGAAATAACGGGGGCAGGTCTGGAAAAACTAATCTCAAAAGGTACAATAATAATTGGAGGAGATTTAAACGCCAGACATCCTACATGGAGGAGCTGAATAAATATTAAAAAAGGCAAGACACTGAACAAGTTTGAAAATAAATTCCAGTTAGTGAAAGTGTATGGGCCCAACGACCAAACAACAGTTCGGAATCGTAAAAGAGCATAGTGGATATCTTTGTCATCCACTAGCTTAAGACGCCAGTAAATATAGTAACAATGTATGCCTTAAAGTTCGATCACTTTCCTATTATGTCTAAAATTGGAATAGACTATTCACATGGAAATAAAAGTAAATCATTTGAAAAATTCAACTCATGCGAATATATTAAATTTGAACAAAGGAGAAAGATAATTAATACAACAAAAATTAATAAATAAAAGATAGATTGAGTGCTCAGTAGATTGAGTACGTACAAAGAAAGCTCCAGGGCCAGACACAATTCCGATAAAAGTCCTAGACTAGTAACCATTCCAAAATGGAATGAAGCGACAGTGGTAATTATACTTAGAAAAAATAAAGGTTTTCTAGGTGTTAAGAACAGAAGACCAATAACTTTAATAAACGCAATGGCAAAAGTTGCGGAAACACTATATAAAAACACAATTCAAGAAATCCTAGAGGAAGACAAAGTTTTACCACCAAATCTATTTTGATCTCAAGTCAAAGTTAGCAGTACAAAGAGTAGTGGTGTAAGAAGAACTGTCAGAGGGCAAAAGCTAAGAATTCAAAATCCATAGGAATTTTCCTGGAGATCGAAAAAGCATACAACCAGGGATGGCATAATGGCCTGCTGCACAAGATGCGGAAGCTGGACATCCCTTCATAATTGACAGCTATTGTAAAATGTTCTAGAAGATAGGACATTTTATGTCAAAGAAGGCAACAAAATTTCTTGAGCGAGGAAAGTGGAAGAAAGCGTTCCACCAGTGTCGTCCACTCTCTAGAACTTGCATGTACACGATATTCCTAAAACAAGGTCAAGAAGCAACAATCAAATCCTCCTATTATCGGATGACACGACGATAGTGAGTCATGATATAAACCTGGACAGCGCAATCAGCAAGGCAGAAAAGTGGACAGATCAAGTATGCAAATAATTCGACAAACGGAAGTGAAGGTAAACACATCCCAAACAGAAGATACGCAATTCTCCAATAAGATTCCGGAAAAAGACTTTGTGAAAGTTAAAGTAAAAGGAATAAAATTCAGCTCAACCGCAATATACCTTGGATGAATATTCGATAAAAAAATAAAATGGGAAAAACATGTTTCTAGCAGATCTTTCAAATCCAAACAAACAGCAAGAACAATGTCAAGACTATTCCACGGCAATAACAACTTCATCAAGAAAATAGAAACATTCAATAGCAAAATCATTTCTAAGCCCTACATTAATGCATGCATGCGAATTATGGACAAAAGGATCAGCAAAGGCATAGGAAGAAACAAAGATTACTCAAACCCAACTCTGTAGAACATTTCCTGATATATACGCAACGATGACATCAAATGAGAGGTAAAACTTGAAGATGAACCCAAAGTGGCAGAAGAACACCAAGAAAAGATGGTCGAGAGATTAAAGAATCATGTAGTTAGCAACATTATTTCAAAGCTGGAAAAGTAGTAGAAAACTATAACAAAACCAAATCACATTACTGCAAAATAAAATCATCCATACATTTACAGGCTGTGGATATTTGAAAAGGATGTTGAGAGTCGATAGGAATACTCCGAATGAAATAGTCTTGCAGGAATTCGGGTCATATAATTGTTGGATAAATCGTCTGAAAAAGATGATGAATTTTGAGTGGAAGGTCATGAATTATGAAGGAGGTAGGTCGGTGAAAGAAATTTATGTGGAAGGGATGGGAGAATGAATGAAGGAAATGGATGGGAGAATGAATGGATAAAGAGTAGAACGAACGTGAATAGGATGCTTCGTTGGTCCACGTTTAAACGTGTCGAGAAGATGGGCTGTGAATGTAAAGTTGTGAATGAAATTATGGAAAGATTGAGAGATGTATAGAGACAGGGGAGGATTAGCAGGGTGGATTAGCAGGGAGGGTCCTTTTGTCCAGTAGGCACACATTTACAGTCTGCATACATTTACAGGCTGGATCAAAGAAAGGACCAAATTCATATCCAGATTAAAGCTGAAAATTTAGTAAAGAACAAGTTTCTCATAGAATGCGACGTTGTCATGTCTAAATTTGAAGCAAGTTTTCTTGCGACAATTGCAGTACCGCTGCAAGTAAAAAATTGAAATAAACTTTGTTGTAGAGTGCTTTGCTAAAACTTTTGTTGCATCTTGAAACAATTTTAAATAAGATGAAGGACTGACTATATACAGGGTGTTAATTATTTTTCAAATTTTGCGACACTTTCTCGCAGGAAAGGATCAAATGTAGTAATGTTAAAGTTTGTTTATCGGATGATCCTCTAATGGTTAAGAAATACGGAATCTTTAAGAAAAGGAATATTTAGTTTCGGAGTAACTTGAGCTTCAAAAAAATATTATATGAAACAGTTTTAGGTTTTTAAAAGTTAATATAATGAATCTAGTGGTATACAAGTACAACTAAGAAGCCTCAATTGAAACAGTTTTTAAATGATTTACTTATGCTGGTGCTACAGTCCTTGAAGAACTTTGCCCGCGGCAACAGCATCTTTTCGCCATTCGTCTCTCGATGCAGCTTTTCTGCTCCATTTTCGGATCCTCAAATTGCGTAAATCTACTACATCCATATCTTTCGTGGACGATCTATGAGACGACTCCTTTTTGGTTTCGTATTCAATATTTTTGTCTGCATCCTGGTGTCATTCATCCTCTCAACGTGCCCGAGCCACCACAATCCACCTGCTTTAATGTCATTGACAATTGGCGGTCTCCTATAGTGGTCTGCCAGTTCCGCCATCTACATCATGTACGGCCCCAAAAATATTCCTCACATTTTGAGTTCCCAGGCTTGCAGACGGTTTTCATTTACCTTCGTTAGTGTATATGTTGCTGAGCCATATGTTACTGTTGGTTTGATGATTGTAGAATACATTTTCACTTTTATTTGCTATCAGGTCATTGTCTTCCGTCACGATTACCCCAAGGTATTTAAATTCTTTAACTCTCTTGAATCCTTCAACCTTCCGGAGATTCCACCTTTGGGTGTATTGCCTGCTGTTAATCATGTACTTTGTTTTCGTCTAGTTAATTTTTAGTACCATGGTGGCTGCTTCGCTTTCTATGCTTCATGGTTCCTAGATTTTCCTTGTCTAGTAGTTACCATATCTATGTCGTCAGCGTAGGCGAGATTTTGGCACACGCTCTTAAAAATGCAGCCCCGAGCTTTAATACGACACTTTCTTACAACTGTATTCAGTGTTAGGTTAAAGAGTTCGTTAGATAATGAGTCTCCTTACTTTAATACTCTCCCTAGCAGAGAACTGTCTGTGAGCTCTCCCTTAACTCCCACTTTGCTTCGTACGTCAGTAACGTCATTCTTATGAGCTTAACAAATTTTGCAGGCATTGCAAGCTCTTCTTTCATTCTATGAGGTTGGCCTCTCAAGATTCTATCGTACTCAGCCCGAAAGCCTACGAACAATTGGTGTAAGGTGGTATTGTACTCGTAACAATATTCAAGTATCATTCTCAGGGAAAACATTTGATCAGTGGTTGATCGGTTGCTTCTTAATACGCACTGGTATTCGCCTAGCGCTCCTTCTACTTGTGGCTTTAGTGTACCGTCTATAACCTTTGTAAGGATCTTGTAACCCTTATTCAGTAGGGATATTCCTTTATAATTGTCACAGGTTATCTTATTTCCTTTTTATGCAATGGTACAACTACAGCAGTATTCCTCTCTACGAGCATCTTCTATTCTCGCCAATTTGTTCCCAGTTATTTGTGCATTAGTTCTACGATATTCCTACCATACTTGAACAGTTCTGCAGAAATACCATCTAGCCGAGCGGCTTTGTGGTTATTTAGATTCGTTATAGAATCTGTCACCTCGACCAAGGTGGGCTCCTCCATTTCCACCGCATCTTTCGTTACGTTGTATAGTTCTACATTGGATCCTTCATTTAATAACACCGAGAAATATTCCGCACACCTTCGCACCATTTGTTGTAGTTCCTCGAGAAGATAATCATCTTTTGTTCTACAAAAGTACGTGTTTTACTCAAACGCCTTTTCTATTCCTTTCAAGTTCTGGTACATTTTTCGCAACTCTTGTTGATTATGACACTTTTCAATTTCCTGGAACTTTCCTGGAGTCTTTTCTAATTTTCTTTTCTTCTGCCTGTATATCTTCTTGGCGTTTCTTCTTTCGATCATATATTTTTGCTTGTCCCTTCTAAAGATATTTTACCCTAGCTTTTCTCCTTTTCTCTAGTGCATCTTCACACTTTTGATACCCAAGCTTTCTTATAGCTATATCTTCCAACGCTATTTTTATGTTTCTCCATTGCTTTTTAACGTCGAATCCACCTTCTTTCCCTCCTATCGCAACGTTTATTTGATCTTGGTATTGGTTTCTTCTGCTTGCGTTTGTAGTCAGATTAGCCACCATTTTAGCGATAGTTTATACAAAAGAATGTGAATGACCATTTTATACAAAATAATATGTTATATCATTTATTTGACTCTAACCCTATTAATCAACCCTTATTCTATCCCAACTACTGGTACTTATTTTCTATTGTTGGCAGAAACCAAAAACCATAAAAATTTATCAATATACTTGAGTCGTGAACACCACAGACCATGAACACCCACCCTTGTGTCTAAACACCGTGCGCCTACTGTAGGGTTAATTTGATTTAGTCATACAAAATCCTATAAGAAATTAAACGTATAGAAAATCATTGGTGTTATATGTACCCATCAAGTCGATTTATTTCTTTGGATAGATTGTTTATTGAATAGATGAATCCAAAAGAGAGAAACGACCCACTACTTGCAAAAGCACAATAGTGTATGTTTTTCTAACGTCTATCTTTCGGTAAATTCATGCCTATTACCTTACCAGGTGGTCTTTGTGTATTTCATTGAAAAGATGCCGATGTATAAAAACTTCGTAACACATCATTTCACATTTATTAGATTAGTTCTGGTACAAGTTCCTTGCTTTCTTTCTCTGCTCTTTGCATTGCACTGCTTTGCTTTTGCTTGTGGCGCAGGATACGAATTGATACACATTTATGTCAAATCTATTACAGGTATTGTACCTTAAAACGTTCACAGGATATCGGGATTATTTCGAACGGTCTTAGCAGTTTTTTATAAGCTTTTAATATAATCATAATTTTTTATTAAAAAAAGTATGGGGAGTGGGGGAATTGTGCACATCTAAATGCTAGTTGTTTTAGAGCTATAATTTTCATCGCACGATAGTAATTTTGATCTGAAATTCGAAACCTAAACGGTATATAAAGACTGGAGTAAATTTGAGAGAAAGATGAGTGAAAGGATAAGGGTGAATGGGAATGAGTGGGATGTGACGATAATTAACGGGGATTGGAATGTGCGGATTGGTGAAGAGGGAGGAAGATGCTCAGGAAAAGATGCCGTGTACTTTGATAGAAAGTCAAATGATAATGTGGTGAATGTTGAAAGAAAGAGTTTTTTGAAATGGGTGGAGGATAAGGGATTGTTTGTGGGAAATGGTTACACTGAAGGTGATTGGGAAGGAAATTGGGAAGGAAATTTAACGTTTAGAGGTCAGGGAGCCGGTTCAGTATTGGATTATTTTATTATGTGTGAGAGCTCGGATGAATGCTAAATTGAATGAAAGTAGGCGAGAGGGTTGAGTCTGACAAGTTTCTCAGTGAGTCTGAATGGAACATTGAAATGCATGGAGATGGGGGAGATAGGAGAGAAGGAATACGGAGAAAGTGATGAAGGAGATTATATATGGAATGAAAAGGTTAAAAAAGGCATAGCTGACAGTTTGAGTAAAGTGGTTTTTTGGTATTAGACAAGAGGAGGAAGTCGAGGAAAAGGATCGAAGTGGCATATATGGGGGTGGATGAGGTATAGATAAGGAAGAAAAAGAGGGTAAGAGGGAAATATGGACTTATTTAAGAAGGAGGGGCGCGGTGTGTGTGTGTGGGGGGGGGGGCAAAAAGAAAGAAGTATTATACATTTAAGAGAATGGGGGGAAGGAGTGTATAGGGGAGCAGAATGAAGTAGCAGAGATTGAAGAAGGTTTGGTGAGTGGGCAAGAGGAGGAATTGGAAATGTGATGCTTGGAGGAGGATGAGATTGGGGAGATTAGCATTTAAGAGGGTAGAAGGGTGATGGTATATACACGGAAAGAAGGGACCGCAGACCCGAATAGGATACCGGTTGAGATATGAAGATGTATGAATGAAGGGGGATTGAACGCGTTGGTGAGAGGGATAAATAAAACTTTGAAAGGGGAGAAGAGAGTGCCGAATGAATGGAAGAAGGGGAACATTGTGCCAGTGTATTAAAGAGGAAATAGAATTGATACGAATAGGTTGTTAGCGAGGATTTTAAATGGAAGGTTAGAAGAAGAGGTGACGAGGGGGTGCATTTTATCGCACACGTAGAATGGTTTTCTTAGAGGGGAGGGGGACTAATTACATCGATACCATCAATTATATTATGAGTAGAGAGATAATTAACACCAAGAAATTGTACCTCCTATTCGTAGACCTAAAAGCTGGATTTGATGGAATCGTGAGAATGCGGTTATGGGAAAGAGTGGAGAATGTAGGGATTAATAGAGCACTGATTAGGATAACGAACGGTTTGTATGAACGGACGAAATTAAGAGCGAGAGTGAATGGTAGGATGTCTGGATGGTTTGAGACCAGTAAGGGGGAGGGAGGGTCAGGGGGTTAGGCAGGGATGCCCACTGAGCTTTTGCCTTTTTAATATATACCTATCAGATTTGGAGGAGGTATTAGAGAGAGGGTAGGCCGGTGGGGTAAAAATTGTGAGCGAGAAGATAAGGTCTCTGACATACACGGATGATATAGTATGTATGGTGCGTAGCTGGGAGGAAATGAATGAAGTGATTGGAGTGCTGAAAGAATATATGAATAGAAGGGGTTTGGTAATGGGTGTGGATAAGATGAAAGTAATGGTGTGTAAGAAAGGAGGTAGAGGTTGTAGGAAATATGTGTTTCAGATAGGGGGATAGAGGATTGCAAGGGTGAAGACAATTAGATATTTAGGATTTTTATTGGGCAAAAATGGGTATGTAAAGACCACATGGATGTGGTGTCGAAAAAGGCAAGGAGAGTAATGGAGAGAATGAGAAAGGTATGGGAGACAAGATTTTGGGAGTCAGTAAGAATGATATTAAAGATAATGGAGGTGTGAGTGAATAGTATTATGATGTTGGAGCGGAAGTATGGGCGGTTGTGGACAGAGAGCGATTGGAGAGATTGTAGATTGGATGTATAAAAGGGATGCTAGGGTTGGATAGGAATACTAGTAATGAGTGTTACAGGAGATGGGAAAACAGAAATGTTGGGTAAATGGAGTGAATATAATGGTGGAATTTGAAGGGAAGAGTCGGGAGGATGATGGGAGAAGGTTAGTTAAGGAAGTTTATATGGAAGGAATGCAAGTGGGTGAAAGTGGTGGATGTGGCAATGAATGGATTCATTCCCACATCCAGTAGAATGATTGAATGGTCATCGGAAATATGGTTTGAGAAATGATGGGTTGGGCTGAAGTAGTAAATGAGATTATGGAAAGGATAAAAGATGTGGAAAAGCTATGACGTACTACCTATTATTTCTTATGCTAAACGAAACTCCCACCCGCGACGCTGCTAACGGGGAGCCTTATCGTTTGTCACAATAATGGTCACAACTAGTTATTATACTATTTCTGTCTTTAGGAGGTTGCTTGGGGCGCCATGTCAGTGTAAAGTGAGACCGCACTCCGAAATGATGTTGTTGTTCGCCGGTCATCAGTTATTACTGAGGGCTTGAGGTAGCTTCGAGTCTTCTGAGTTGTCCAGAGATTCTCGTTCTTACTATAGGGTATCTGTAATTGAACTTAATACTAATAAGTGAAACAGCATTAAATTTATAACAAAATCGTGTATTATACCATATAAACAATTGGGGGGAAAAACATATATCTTCAATCAAATAAGAAATCGTATGAATGAATGTTAAATAAAATAAGCGGTATTCAAGCGGCCTTATATTAAATGACACAAAAAATATATAATAATCAAAATAAAGACGACGGATAGCAAAGGGGTACTGCAATATTCATAATACTGAAAACGCAGCGCTTAGCGAAATATCAGCGGTGGGGTGCGGTTAAAACAAATATTAGATGCGGTGATACAATAATGATACGGCGAGCAGGTAGCTATTATTCACACATAATTCATACACAAAATCGAAGTCGAATTACGTAACGCAGATGAATGATCAGGACGGCAGGTAACTTAATATTTCCACAAGGCGCGTAACACAGCTAGTTGCGCTGCCATTGCTGTTGTCTAGTGACTATTTATAATCTCGCTCATATATTAGTTAGACGCCCCTACTCTACATTTAGGTTACACAGCAGGTTGCGCTGCTCTTACCCCTGCCGAGTGAACGCTTCTAACCCGACGGCACGTTTGATAGTATATACACCCTGTGAAGCGAGAATACGGTAGACGGATACCATAACTGGTTGCGTTGCTGTTACTGTTGTCTACTAACTATTTCCAACCTCGCACACAGATTAGTTAGACGCACACACAGTACATATAGGTAACACAGCTGATTGCGTTACAGTTACCCCTGCCGAGTGAAGGCTACTAACCCAACGACACGTTTGTTAGAAAGATACACTTTACCAAGTGTCGTGGACTGTAGATTCGTAACATGGTGGAAAACACTGCTATTACTTAAGCGACTACCACTAGCTTATGCTAAGAGTATTCGCTCTATCCGGTGTGGTACACAGAATAGACGCGTAACACAGCTTATTGTGCTTCTGTCAGTGTTGTCAAGCATCTACCTTCAACTCCGCGGCAAACCAGTTAGAAGTATTCACCCCTATTGACGCATAACACAACAGATTGCGTTGCTATTACTGTTGCCGAGTGACTACAACTAACCTCGTGGCGTACAGTTAAAAGCGTGTACTCTAGTATATAGGAATAGCTTAGACCGGAAGAAAGGGTACGGTTATTCTGAAGCATGCGTACGGACTATCATACGGCACAACGGAACAAGCTAAGCAACACATGCAATATAACTAATACAATGCAAATTATATACTGTTGCTTACCAAAACGCTTATCGGTAGATGGGTGTCACTGGTCACTCTTGGCTTAGTCGATCTGCTACTAACTAGCTAGAATGGCTCAAAGACATGAACTACACTAAAAGGCATAAAGCGCGCCTATTTATAGGCCAAGAGCCATGTGTATCTCTAGCTGCTTGCCATAGAACGTGTAAAACGTCGTCACACATGTTTGAGAGTATTAATTTTATAACGTTCGCTAAAGAATTAGTAACATTCTCGATATTTTTATGCAAAAACATGAAAACGAACATCCTGTATCATGTAGCATAGCAGCACCTTTTACATCTACCGTAGACGGTCTTTCTGCGCAAAATGTCGAGCGCGATGTTGGATTCCTTACGAGTAAGAATTTTCACTGTTCTTTTTATTATTTGCTCTCGGAAACTATGCACCAGATAGCTTTCTTAGTTATAATGCTTCTTTTACATCTCCCTACGGTCTACGCTTACTGTACTGAAGGATTACCTCTAGAAAGGGGTTTCTACTTTTTCATTTTGATCAATTATGATAATCGTTGAAAATGCCTCAGCAGGTCGTGGATCTCCTTGACGCTTCGACAACTTCCTGCTTAGATATGGGCGCCACTCCTACGAGTGATGTAATAACACATAACACCTTGTATAGGAGAAGGATAAAATATATGGTAAAGGAAGATTCAAAATAAACTCAATCTTAATCATATACCCTAATTTATTTATGTTAATTTATAACGTGAATAGATCTTAGGATGGATAAGTGCTTGAAGCAGATAAGCAAATATGTGCAATTAAAGCAAATAAGCAAATAAAGTAAGCAAATGTATGCGCAAAATTTGTGTTTTATCTTTTTCATGACACCCCTATAATGAATTATAATTATCCTTTTCTTTTTAACTTTTTTCCTTCATTATATTTCAAATTCTCCGATTGGTTTCTCTCTGAGAAGCTTAGGACCAGTATATGAAATAAAGTGTGTATTTATATGTTTTGTGTTATTAGAAAACAACAAACGATTGTATAAGTTACCAATACTTATCACTTACGGTAGTGTAATGTATAGTTAGCATTCTAGGATTAAATTCACACGAGTTTATAAGTAGCTAAAATTCAACAGTAAGCACATAAAACAAATCCAATTTAATTTCTAAAGCTGGAACGCGTGTAAAAGAAGACCGTTAGGATTGCATCAACTTTTTAATAGGTTAGATTGCAAAATATTTCTATAAATTTTGTCTAATTAAAAGAATTTACAAACATCTAAAATTCAACTAACTTTTCCAACGTCGTAGATATTCAAGTTGGAATCTAAACAGTCTGAGTAGTAAGCACACAATATTTATCTAATTTAATTTCGTTACCTGGAAGGTGAGTATAAGAAGACCGTTAGCAGTGTAGCAAAAGTGCAATATGTCCAACAGTGCAATATGTGATTGTAAAATGTGTTTTTATAAATTTTGTTCTATTAGACAGAAAACACAATCCGAATATTTACGAATAATTATTATTATTAACGGTAGTGTAATGTATGGTTAGCATCCTAGGGTTAAATGCAGAACGGTTTAAAAATATTTGAAATTCAACTTCCTTTTCCACCTGCATTGAGGTTCAAGTCGGAATCTAAACTGAGGCCGCACTAAATACATAACAAAACCAATTGAAGTTGGATAGCTGGAAGGCGTGTATAAGAAGACCGTTAGAATTGTACCATCTGTACAATAGGTTCGATTGTAAAATGTGTTTCTATAAATGTTGTAATTAAAAAAGGACAATTGTATAATTTACGAATAGTTACTGTTTGTATGGTTAGCATTTTAGGGTTAAATTTAGACGAGTTTACAGGTATCTGAATTTCATCTATCTATCCTTGTCCTTGTTGCGATTCAAGTCGATAATCTAAAAAGTCAACGTAGTAAACACATAAAACAAATGCAATTTAATTTTGTCAGATGGAAGGCGTATATAAGAAGACAGCTAGCAGTGTAGCAACTGACTGAACAATATAAAATGTAGCAATTACAAAATGTGCTTTTATAAAGTTTGTTCTATTAAAAAATATCAATCGTAGAATTAACAAACAGTTATTATATACGGTATTGTCATATATGGTTAGCATTCTAGGGTAGAATTCAGACGACTTTATAAATATCTAACATCTAACTTTCTATTCCATGTTCTTTGAGATTCAAGCCGAAATTTAAGACTTCGACGTAGTAAACACATAAAACAAATTAAATTTAATTTAGTTAGCTAAAAGACATATATAAATAGACCACCGGCAGAGTAGCAACAGTATAGTAGGATCGACTGTGAAATGTTTTTTTTTTATAAATTCTGTTCCATTAAAAAGAAACAATCGTAAAATTTACGAATAGCTATTATTCACGATCATGTAAGGTAGGGTTAGCATTCTAAGGTTTAATTCGAAAGAGTTTATAAATATCTAAAATTCAACTATCTTTGCACCTTCTTCAGATTCAAGTCGCAAGCTACAAAGGCGATGCAGTAGAAACATAAAACAAATCCAATTCAATTTAAATATCTGGAAGAAGTGTATAAGAAAACCAATAGCAATGTAGGAGCTGTCTTCTTCTTCTTCCGGTCCCATATGCATCTTGCACGTTGGGGATCTTCCGCACATTCCTCAAATGATTGTAAGGGTGTTGTCTTCTGCCCGACGAAATATGGTTGCC
>WYDF02021204.1:0-26596 GCA_009867245.2 Adranes taylori | reverse complement strand
CGAAGAACATAATCATGTTTCATTTTTTTTGTAGATTGTGTTATTTCTAGAACTGCGAAATTTAGTTTTTCCCCTTATTTGGTCTATGTAACACTGAAAAAAATTAATTTTCGTCAAAACTGTGGCCCGTTTCATTGATGTGCTTGGCAAAGTTGGAATTCCCTTTTTTATACTTAATTGAACTTAAGTGTTCATTGCTGCACACTTTGAATTTTCGCCCTGTGTGACCTATATATTCAGCACCACAAGTACATTCCAGTTTATAAACTCCATTTTGATCTGCACTCCCAATTTTATCTTTGTTTCCAACTATGGCGTTCTTAAGATTATAGGGATTGGAAAAGGAAATTTGGTGATTTTGTTTTTTGAGGAGGTTCTATAGTTTGTATGAAACGGGACCATAAAAGGGAAATGAGACATATCTTGTATTTTGTGTGATATGGGATAAGGTTTCGGATTTTAATAAGTTTTTTGTAATACAGTTTTTGACAAATCTGTAGAGAAATTGTTAGCAGTAGCTATTTGGCAAATAATTTTTAATTCGTTAATGACGACTTTTTCTTTCTTTGGAACTGTGAGTAGACTTAAAGTAGAGTTCGTGTTTTTCTAAAGGTGTATAAAAATAATATTTTAATTTAGCTTTGAAGTAATTTTTATCATAAAATCATCTCCTTAGGCTTAAGAATGGCAACAAATCTGGAAAATCCGAACTATGGATTTTTTTTACACAATGTGCTAATGGAAAACGCCTTGCAAAATACAATACAGTGCACTGTCGTTTCGCGAAGAAACGGTAAAATTTTGAGTAGTTCTTCAAAACTAAAAGTTCTTCTGAAGTTTGAAGAAATTTGTTACGGTAAAATATACGTATTAGGTCAATGTGTGATATCGAAAAAGATTTTAGTATGTTTTCGTCCTTCGTTTGCTTTGCACGTACATACATATTTGATTTTTCTGAGACAATGGCTGACAGTAGTTTTTTTTAGTAGTTTTGAAGAAAGTAGTACAGAGTACAGATACCGACGCAGTGAGTGTCAAATCAGATTTCATTGAAGAAGAAAGTTTTGTTATGGAGAGTGAATCAAGCCATTAAGAATCTGATGTTGATGATGAACAGAGTAAAGTTTTAAATTAACGTTTTAAACATTTAATTCATTTCAATTTCATTTTCCATTAAAAAAGTAATTTCTATTATGTAATTACATAATTTTATTAATTTTCAATAAACCAAAAAAGGCAAAATAGAAAATTCACATTTTAATTTTATTTTATTTTTTTTAAAAAAATTAATGTCATTGTGGTTTTTTTTCCACTTACCAACTTTTTTCTAAATGCTTTGTCACCCAATTTCTATAATCCACGAATTTCATCAATACACCAATTGTTTTGTTGTGCATATAAGATGGTTGAATTGAAACATTTAATAGCTTCGTTATGCGTAACACGATCGTCAGATTGATCTTCTTCACTTGATTCTTCACTTGAATTGAGTTCGTCAGGATCTTCTTCATTATTAACTTCTGTGACTTCATCTTCTCATCAGCTGCCAGCCATCAATCTCATCAGCTGTTACATTAGATCCATCAATTTGTTTTTAAAGAGTTTGGATATCACTTACTTCTTGTTCCACTTCAATAACCACATCTGAAGCAGATTCTACTAGTTTTAGTGCTGATCGTAGAATATCATCTTGATCTTCACATTCAATATTTTTTATTCAACTTGACTGCTAGGTGGTTCATTAATATCCATATCATCATAAATCAGACGAAATGTTCTCCCAAGCACTTGATAACTTAATTTTTTTAAAGCATTAATTACACTTTCATTTTCACAAGCAACAATTTTTGAAAGCAATAATTTTCTGTACCACATTTTGATTTTATGAATGATGTTTTTATCCATAGGTTGAATAATGGGAGAAACATTTGGTGGCATCAACAAAGCACAAATTTTGGCATCATCACTTATCAGTTCTGCTTCAGTAGCATGTGAAGATGCATTGTGAATTATCAGTCAATAATAGTGCATTTGGACCAAGATAATTCTCACGTTGAAATTGATGCACTTCTTTAACAAAAGTGTTATTAAACCATTGCTTGAATATAAAAGAAGCCATCCATGCATTTGTGTACTTCATTAGAGGTTCAACGAGGCTTTTAATGAACGAGGCTTGTAAATGAACGAGCCTTTTTAGATTTACCAATGACTAAAGGTGTTAGTTTATGTACTAGTTGCATTAGTATCAACTAAAAGAGTAACACGTTCTTTTGCAACTTTTCTACCAGCAGCACCTTTTTCAGAATGTGCTACAAAATTTTTATCTGGCAATAACTTCCAATAAAGTCCTGTTTCATCTACGTTGTATATCATGTCATTAGATAAATTCAACAATTTTAAACGATCTTGAAATTACACTTTAAATGGTTTCACTAACTCAGGCTGAGCAGATAAAATTTCACCAGACATTTTCAAACGACGAATACCATACCGTTGTTTAAATCGATGTAACCATCCTTCACTAGCATTAAATTGTGATTTTGAAGCTTCACCTCCTTATGAAATCTGATTATAAATTTTCAAAGCCTTTGCTATCAATAATTCAAGATTTATTGGAACACAACGTTCACTTTGCATTGTAAACCATCTGTATAACTGTTTCTTAACATCTGGAAAGTCTGATGAGCGCATGTATTAACATTGTCCTAATTCAGATAACTTTCCTAAATTTGTTTCTTTTTCACGTTTGGTTTAGATACATATCGCTGATTTCACTGATCAGCGATATTTCACTGATCGGCGAAATCACTGATTTAGATACATCGTATGTATCAGCTAAAACTTAACCAGTTAGACCTTTGTCTAAGTCGCTACTAATTTTTAGTTTTGTTTCTAATGTGAAATGCGTTGAACGATATGGTGCAGCTAGTCAGTTCATATAAATAAACAAAGGAAACAATTAAAATAAACAAACTAAATTGTATTTGAAATGAAATTAGCATAGTCAGCGTCTACAAATATGATTCGCATGCATGTAAAGCAAATTTTTGTTACAAAAAGAATTTGTTCTACTTCTTAAGAAGTTCTTTAAAAGCGAGGTTCTTCAAAAACAGAGTTCTTCAAAACGAGATGTTACTGTATTTGTAATAAAGACTTTATTGGAGAGCCGCCTGTAGGTTTCCTATGTTATGTCTAGGAAAGGGTGGGAGCAAATGCAGAGAAACCTCTATTTCAATAATAAGAAGAACATCGCAAATCGAAATGATAAAAATAGAGACAAATTATTTAAACTAAGACCATTCTTAGATCATTTCCAACAAAAAATTTGCAAACCAAGTAAAAACACAGATTTACAAATAGTGCAATACAATGGAATATCTTTACCAAAACAGAACAACCAAAAAACCGAATAAATGCGGCTACAAAATATTTGTTTTATGTGACTAATTTTCAAGGTTATACTGAAAAGATACTACCAGCGCCTGGGAAAGAAAATTTAGGATTTAGTGGAAACATAGTTCTCCGTCTAGCAGCTATTATTCGGCATCATCAAAATCATTTGTTATTTTTTGACAATTGGTTTACTTCTTTGAAACTTCTTGCCGTTCTTTATAAAAACGGAATTTACTATTGGGACATGGTTCGAACAGACTGGATTCATAGCCTACTTTTTTTTTTCACCGACAAAGGCATGAAAAAAGAGTGAGAGGAACATATGAGGAATATGAAGCTACAATAGACAATGTAAAAATCTGTGCTCTAAAAGTGTCTTTTTAGCGAGCGCCATCAATAAATCAGAGCCAAACGATGCCGTTCAACGTAGTGACCAAAAAAATAAAGGCCAAAATCAATGTTCAAGATCCAAACATGATCAAGTAATATAACCATTTTATGAGTGGATTCGATTTGTTAGATGGTCTTATAACATATTATAGAATAGGGTTGAGAAGTCGAAAGTGGTATTGGAATACTTTGTTCCATTTTATTGAAATGGCTTTAGTTAAGGCTTTAGGATGATGTGCTAAAAGCAAGACTACAGAAGAAAGATATATGGGATTCTCTCTATTTTCGTGCTAAAATAGCAGGCCTTTTATAGAAGGATGAAATATACGAAAGAGAAGAAGACCAAGTGAAGGGATTAAAAAGATTTCGTTTTCGAAGAAAAAAAGAAAAGAAGCCAAAACGAAGCCTATTTCGCAATTTGGCACATAGCACCGACAAAGTATCTCCCTTTTCATGTGCAAAAGAAGACCGGGAGAAATGTAAAAAACTCGGCTACAAATGTAAATACGAGAGATATATTAAAGAGATGTATTAAGGATACAATTGAAAATACAGAGAAAAATTACCATAAAGAGAAACACACACATTAAGGCAAAAAATTCCGCTTATAGCTTTTTCTGGAGGATTAACCTCTGGGCATTTCCGCCTAATGTTCCAACAATAGCCAGCCATCATATGTACATCCCATCTACCTTGATACCGTGCGTTCATAACCTTCAAATGTTGGTAGAATCGCTCACCCTGCTCATCACTAACTGCACCAAGATTTTCCGGGAACCCAGCAAGATGGCTATGTAGAAAATGCAACTTGATGCTTATGTTGCAACCAAGCATTTTTAAAGTTTCCAAGAGTTCCTAGACAATTTCGGTGTAATTCTGTGCTCGCTTATTTCCAACAAAGTCTGTGATAATGTTTTTGAATGCCAACGAAGCAGTCTTTTCAAGTTCTGTTAGTGTTCCGATGAAATGTTCATCTTTAACGAGCTGCCTAATCTGTAGACCGTCAAACACACCGGCCATTAGCGTTTCAAGCGATAGGCTAGAAAATGTCGCAATGAGATACTTGAAACAGTTTCCTTCAGTTGACAAAGCTTTAAGAAATTGCTTCATTAGGCCCAGATTTTTATGCAGAGGTGGAAATATAATATTCTTTCAGTAGCTGATGTAGAATGTTTGGGTCACCAGGTTTCAGGTTAAATCGTGGCGGCCAATTCGACTGTAACCAATGTTTTTCACGAGCTCTGCTGTCCCACACACACACAAAACAGGGATACTTGGTATATCCGCGTTGCTGGGGCCAAGGAGGAAGCAGATCGTTTTAAGGTCAACGCAGGTGATCCATTTGTGCGTGTGATACTACAACATATCAATGACTCTCTCTCTTGATATCTTCATATTCTTCTCGCAAACAAACTGAATGACCTACTGGGACTGTACCAAATAAATTTCTACTGTGAAGGAGGACACACTTCAAGCTCCACTTTGAGCTATCAATGAACAGTCGCCATTCTGTTGCGTTATATGATGACACTCCCAACTCCTCCATTACACCATGTACGTTATGACAAGACACAAGTACATCCTCAGTTCGAAAGTATTGCAGAAACGCACTTTCTCTTGATCGAAATTAGTATACCTGATTTCAAGCAAGTTTTTGTCGTGCAGTCTTGATGTTCTGAAGCTAACATTTATGAAGCTTTTTTGGATAGTCCCAAATCTCGTACCAAATCACTCAATTCATGTCGCCCAAATCCCTTACGAACGGAATCATCGTCAATTTCAAAATCTTCATTGTTGGAGTCACTTCGATTTTTACCAGAATCGTATTCCTGTCTTTCAAAAGAGGATAATTCTTTGAATACTGGCACTGGTATTTCAGGTGAATGAGGCACGATTCAATCTGAGCGGTACAATCTGAGCGATTCAATCTATTTTGCATTTGTTTTTCTTGTTATATCCTGAAAATTTCATTATACAAAAATAACAGTCAATTGAGTAATCTCTGGGCTTTCGCCAAATCATAGGTATACGAAATGGCAATTTATCACGTGTTCCCTTCGTCCACATCCGTAAATTCTCGACGCACTGCTTGCACACCTTGTGAGGTGCCAAGATTTATCTTGGTCACCAATTTTCACTTTAAAATATGCGAAATAGGCTTGCCTGACAAATATACTGATGATTGTACTTTGACTGGAAATCGTGGAAAACATTCGGGAATGTTTCAGTTCATATGTAAATAAAAACTAAACACTGCTAACCTTGTGTACAAACAAGAATTCTAACTCCACTTCGGAGTGTGCTTCACTATATCAGAGCGACACACAATATCTCACTACAATATCTCGAACTATCTGACAATGAACTAATCTGGACAACTTCGAACCTGTCGCTGATTCCCTCCGCATCATTCACGCCGCGCCAGTTTGAATTCCTTTATTTCAGCCAGTAGGAGAGCAATAGTGCTTCCTATGAAACACGCTCGATCTTGTGGAGAGTGGTCACATTCACATAATGGTTAGAGAAAAAACTTAACGTGATAGAAGAAAACTAATTACAATTTCGAAATTATCATGTTTATATAACTCTAAAACAGCACAAAAATCGAAATCAACAGAAATTATGTTAAAAATTGTCCCTCAGTGAAATTGGATTTTTGTGTATAATTAAAAAATAAACAATATCATCTCTTATTCCTATTTTTACAAAAAGAAAATTGTTTCCCCTACTTTTAAAATGTGGACCTTAAGAGTTTAAGAAGCGTCATTGTAGGACTTTTCCGGTTTGCTCATTAGTTGACGGACTGCACGCTTTTACCGTTTTAATATATTATTAGATTGGACTAAATTATGATAAAAATGAAATTGTGATTATGTCTATTGTTGATGTGTTTTAGTAATGCACCTTTAGATATAGTTTAAACCAGTGGCTGTTAACATTTTGACGCTTGAGACCTTCTAAAACTAGTCTAACATATTTTGGTACTTGTAATTCCTCCATTTTAAATCTAAGACCAAATGAACGCAAAAGCTTTTCTTTTTTTAAGTTCTGAGACCAATCTAAAATCTCTTCAAAGTATCTCTCTCAGAGTAAATCTCTTAGAGTATTGTTAATGTTATAAGAACAAAAAATCTGAAAGTATTTTTTTTTTGGTACTTTGAATAATGATGGTTTTTATCATCTCATCATGGTTACAAATTGATATGGTACAGAGTACCAGCAGGACATTAGTGGAGGAGTTGCAAAGAATTTTCTGGTCAACTATTTATATGGTTTTTTAAATATGCATGGCATAAACGGGCACATAAAATGGTAGTACATTACTCGATAATGGTTGGTTATTATCCTAACCTACCAAATCTGTATTTATTCGATACGATCTGCAGAAAAGGGAATTTGTCCACGTTCCTAATTAGGTTGATGTTATAAAGATTGAGCACTAGATACTCACAAATAATCTAAATAGTTTAAAATAATTAAATGCGATAAAATATTTAACGGTATAAATACGATTTGAAGAAGGGGATGGTCATTGGGACAACTATCACACATCCGGTTATGATCAAAATACAGAAATTAATATTAGTTATTAATGATACTTCCATCCCCCCATTTAAATTACATCTTATATAAACTAACTACTTAGGTAATACAGAATAAATATAAAAAAATACACAAGATAATGATGCGCAAATTTAGAATAATAATAAAACAGTTTGTGAGCAGCGGCAGAACTGTAAGTACTTTGCCTAATATTCATTGGAATGTAGACTAACAATTCGTAAACGCCATTTTTATTTAACTGTTTGAACGCAGAACAAGTATAGATTTATCTTATTAATTGCGAGGAGTTGATTATTTTATTTTATTTATTTGAGTGAACGAATATTTTATTTCATTTCATGTATGCGTTCCTGAAACGTAACAATACATTCTTTAAATTTAATAAAATTTGTCAGTTTGCTGGCAAACAATAGAGGCTCACGCCTATCGTTAAGGATTAGTGTTACCCGTAATTATGTAGCCACAAGATGCAGGATTCAATCTGAGCGGTATGTCCACCTTAGGAATGGTTCATCCTAATGTTTTATTATAATTGAATAACTTGGGGATAAAATTAGAACGTTCCATATCTATTATTAAAATAATAACTTTGTTAGGAGTAAATATGCTAAAGCAAATATAAGACTAAGTCCATTTGTCTAAAGCAATAAAAGAACCAAGTACTTCTAAGGGGAGAGTCTGGGGTAAGCTACGTAGCCATATAAAACTCAAAGCTCCTGAATGTCGCGTCGGAGAGAACCATCTCCGCCTAAAAAATACGTGTTAACATTTTCAAAGGTCTATCTTTCTTTTGCCATTCTTCGTAGGTCAATTCCAATTAAAATGCCTACCATCAATTATGCAGATGATATTTGTCACTCACATTCATTCATTTTTCTTTAGTCGTATCGTTTTTATTCATACCTGTTCTTTTCACACTACAGCTGCGTCTCTAAAAATCTATCTCCATTACTTTCAGTCTTTGTTCATTTTTCTCTTCAAGTCTCTGCACTTCTGCACCATACACTGTTGAATATTTTTAACAGTTGTTCCTCTTTTTATAACATTTATAACATTATTGTTCCAGTGCAACCTTCCTTACTGTTTGTTAAATTTTCTCAAGCGACTTGACATGTGTGTAACTTGAGATGTTGATAAAATTTTAGCAGTACTCATCTTCCAACATTGTCACTGCATCATTATCCCTGCTCTGTCTATTACTATGTATTCCGACTTTTTGCAGTTAATTTGCAAGGCAATTATTAGTTTTGCCAGAAATCGCTCTTATTGTCGTTTAGTATCTCAATTTGCAAATTTTCGCATTCATTTCTGGGTGCTTTGAATACTTCCTTAAGTTTACTCTTGATTGTGTTAATTTCCGTTATGTAGTCTGAGTGTAGTGAAAGATGGTAACGCTTTGTGCCAGAATTTCTAGGTTTAATTATGTGCAGTAGTGCTGTGACGTTCCTTAAAGAACTTTTTTTTATCACAGTATATATTTGAAACGCGATATCATTTGAAAAGAACTAATTTGTTTTTTCCTTGTCAATTTGTTTTTTCCGTCATCATTAATTTTTTAAACCATTTCGATACTTCATTGCAAACAAACTTAGTAATACATAGAAAAAGGTTTCTACTTCGAACGCAGTAGCATAGATTTCTACGTCATGAAAGCAGGAAAAAATATTTACTTATGCCTACGTGTAATATATACAGCATAAAGCAAGCATACACATTTCCACACGGTATCCATAGCCAATATACTTATTTCGTGCGCACATGATAGTGTACTACACAACGCATTGGCCGAAAGGAATACGCGTCCAAAAATATGCAGTCAACAAACGAAAATATGCATGAACATCGCACCAACGTGGATACCTCGTCAGAAGCAAAGTGATAATGATTTCGATTATAATAAATACCGTGCCGTTTTGTAAGAGATCAAGATACACAAATGATGCGAGGATCAAAATTTTTCTGCTAGTGCCGGATTTAACTACTATGCCTCTGTAAGCACTAAACAAATTGTCCCCTTTTTATATACATGTTTTTATACTTGGTATTATTTTTATTGAAAAAACAAGTTTCATACGTTCCATATTATTCTTAGTATATTTTAGTTTCATAAACTATTTAATTTCTCGTTTTTCTTTGGTTAAAAAAAAACTAACTGATAAAATATTATAATTTGTACGTGAGAAAAATAGTCCTATGACTGTAGACCTGTATGGTATTTTATATACCTAGGTATTAGAAATTGACTGTCCCTAACAAATTGGCGCTGTAAGCATGTGTTCATATTGTTTACTCGGAAATCCGCCATTCTCGCTTTGTTGAGTTGAATGTCGATGAATGTAAATCTTTTGGATTTTTACAGCCGCAACTTATAACTTACATCTGGATAACTTGTAACTTGTATCATTTTAAAATAATTGAATTTCAAAATGACTAGTGAACATTTGGAAATGATGATATAATAAAGATTCTGATACAAAAACTGACGGAATGAGAACACTATTTTATCGCGATACCTTTATGGAACAGAACGGCCCATCGCGTTCCAAGCACCAGAATTCCCATCATTAGCGTGTGGCACGTAGTCAGGAAGCTTTTTTTCGATTGAGTTAATCACGTTTCTGCAGTTTAATATCAAATACATATTTTAAAACAACTAAATTGTATCATAACCTAGTAATTATAGGAATTATATTATAAATATAATAAATTATAAAATTATGTTATATTATGCTGTAAATATATTATAATAAATATTATTAATTATTCGTTGACGTTTCGGTATATTTATAATAGAACAATTTTGTCTATGTGAACCTGTAAAATATATTGTTACAAATGTAAAATGCAGCGTTTCAATGTAAAAAAATTGAACATGGCATAAACAAATTTCGATACGATATATTATATAATATATTAAACTAAACCAGATATCAAGCAATACACTTAAATAAATTAGAATTCCGCAAAAAACAAGGGGACAACAATTCCATCCATCTCTAGAAATTCTCAATCATATAAGCCCCGCTAAAATTTAGCGAGGCTTCAGCAAGTACAAGAAAGATTCAAAAAGATATTATATATAGGAATATAGGAAAATAATTGAGAATATAAAGCAAATGAAATATTTAGGGTACGTCATAGACAGGAACGGATCGGGAAATCAGCATGTGAATATGTTGTCAGGAAAGGTGAGGTAGCAGCCGAAAGGATGGGGTATGTTTGGCAAAAGGAATTCGGAGATCCAGTAAGTATGAGGTTGATGATTTTGAAAATATGTATTCTACTATATGCACCGAACTTACCCTATATGCCCTTACTATTTAACACGGCCCGTGGCTGCTCCCTTCAAGTTACATTGATTTTGTCGTTTCGTGGAATAGGAGGCTCAAGATCTCGTGAGGATAACATGCAACCCAGCTCGTCCTCTTAAAGGTCACGCTACTCGTGGTTCCTTATGTTAGCTCACGAATCTCTTTCACCTACCAGATATACTTATGTGCAGTCCAAAGTATTCCCCAAGGGTCACTAAGCTCATGACTACTAGTGGTATGGTGATAAGACACGTAGCTTAGCCTCTAGTATTATTATTATTGTAGTTACTGAATAAATTGACTAACGCTTAATATATTTTACTAATATACTGTTATATATGGTTACAAGTCAACCCAGGTAATACTAGTAACATAATCCAAATAGTAATAGTACATAACAACTCGTTTTACTTTCAAAAGTCTGCCTTATATATGCTTCTAGAGGAAGATAAAGTCGTGATACGTTCCTATCTTTAACATACTTTGTTTCGTACGAGGGTTTACAAAAATGACAATTTCTAAAACTTTGCCAAATTTACTATTTCTTTATGAGGTTCGTCTAATTATCGTATCACTACAGTATCATAAATGTTATGTTGTATGGTGCGGAAGTTTGGGCGGTGAAAGAAAGAATGTTGATGGAAGGAATGCTAATGTATTAAATGAAAAGAATGTTAGGATTAGAGAAATTGACGCCGAGTGAGTATTAAAAGAGCTGAATAAAGTGAATTGTATGGAGTGAAGAAGATGGTAAGGTACGAAAAAAAAGTGATGGACATGGTAATGACAAAACTGTTAAAAGCGTATATGAGGAAGTAATGGTGTAAGAGGGCAGATAAGAATGAATGGATGACAGACAGAAGAAGTTTATATGAGAAACACAACAACAACGTGAGAGGTGTAGATGGTCAATATGCAAGTGGTACGATAGAATGAGTAGAAGTGCCAAATGTGAAATTGAGATTGCAGGATATACATTTGATAGTGGAACGGCCGATGGTGGAATATTTAAGATCGGGGATGAGTACGCGCGATAAGACAATGATAGCTAGATTTAAGTGTGGTTGCGATTTAGGTGTACGAGGAGAGGGGAAATAATTATTGGATGGATATGGGGCATATGAGGTGTAGAGTGGGTGGAGTATTGGGTGAATGCATGTGAAGAAATGGAAGGAACGGAGGAACAAAGATTGAAGGCTGGGAATTGCTGGAGGCATATGGAGCATGGGGTGAAGAATACGGGCGCAATGAATAAGATTATTGGAGAGATTAGAAAGGAGGAAAAGTAAGAGTAAGGTAAAGAAGGTAGAAGTAAGAAGGGGAGGGAGGGGGGGGGGGGTGAATGAAGAATTAAAAAATCTCTATTATTGACATCTTAAGCAAAAACTGGATTATAAAAGGTTAGGACTGAACTTTGTAAAGTGACATGATGAACTGATTATGAACTGTTAATACTTGTGTGTCTTTATATATTTTGTACAAGAGTGAGAGTTGGAGAAAATGTGTCTGAATGATTCTATCTATCTATATTGAACTTGCATGGCGGATCGGGAAAGGGTTCTGAAAAATGTTCTGGATGGTGGTGTTATTCTAGGAAATGACAAAATTTGGCCACTGAAGTACTGAAAATTTGGCTACTGAAATTGGATCAGAAGACATGGGAAAAGAGATATGTCGTGAAGAGGAAGTAAATAGGTATAGGGTGAATGGGAGAGAGATTGGATGAATGTATAGAATATGTGGAGGAATTGTACGAACATATTATTAAAGAATGTGAAAATGTTGAATGGAAAGATAAGGAGAGAGAAAAAGTGGAAAAATGGAAGGATAGTTTAGCAGATTGAGTAAAAGAATTAAATTATCGTTCATGAAAAGGATTTATAAAATAATGGAAAGAGAGTTTAGCAACAATAGAAAAGGATTTTAGAAATATTAGAAAGGAAAAGTAAATGAAGCGGATTAAGAAAGATGTGTGGAAGGGAGAGGGAGGGTTGAAAAGTAGATGAACAGGGAAGTAATGAATGATGGAATACAGAGCAGTGTGCGGAGATAAGGGTGGTGTACAACCGTAACAACTTCTATTAGTAAATCAAAACAACTTCGAATTGTAAACTAAAAAAACTTGGTAAACAAAGAGTTTATAACACAAATCCCCCAAATATTGGCGGGTCTTTAGCCAATTGATAGAGATGTATGCGTTAATAAGAACTAGAAATTATGTTATAAATATTTTCCGTGGTTTGATTAAATCATTATCTATTAGATCGCACATAAGTTTTGATATCGATCTGGGAATACAATAGTACGTACAATATTCAAGATTTATTCATCAAAAGCTGTTGTCACGTGTAAGCACTCTTTCTTATTCAAAAATTCTATAAAATATAACATACCTGCAGCAGAAAAAAATTATAATAATAAAGAAGTTCCAATATACATGTATAAAGAATTTAGCATAGAAACACAGCTGTAGCCAGCTTTATACTAGACCACGCCAAGTTGAATTAAGATAAAGCTAACATACATTTGTAAACTACATTGCGTTTGAGTCAGTAATAAAAATGTGCAGACTGCAAATTATTATACGGAATTAGTCTTCCTCTATTGTACGATGATATTTAAATTACAAGTTAGACGACTGCAATAAGTCCAATAACAATGGATAGATTGATTAAGTATTGAATAATTCTAATTCATGATTCATGGCCGGTATTCAAGTTCAATAATATCATATGCGTATCTCTATTGTATTCAATTACAATTATTATGAATTAAACAGTCTAATGAATTTAGAGCGTATGTTTGATTTCAATGCAAGATAAAATAGCTTAGGAAAATGTGTATGCGGTTTGTATTTATTTAATTACTTCTTTCTATATTTGTATTAATTGTATTAGACTTAGATAAACATCGAATAGTGTTATTGAAGTTGCGCGAATCCAAATAGAAAATATAATTTGCACAAAACATATAGAACTAGAAATATTGTAACGAGGCAATTTGTCCTCGTTCCTATTGAGTTCGAGATGAAAACATTAAGTACTTAATGCTCATAAATAATGTAAATGCTTTAAGATATTTAGATGCGATAAAATGTTTAGCGGTATAAATAAGTTAGAAACTAGGGGACTGCCATTATGCGAACTCACCATAGATCTGTTTTATGACCAACAAGTAGAAATAATATTAATTAGTGATTATCCCCATTAATTAAATCTTAAATAAACCATTTTACATACAGAATTAGAAATAGGGCAAAGTCCATCGACCGATGTCACCTTCTAGTGGTGCGTGTAGTATACAGGCATACTAATCAGGGCTAGAAGCAATTAGTAATGTATGCACCCAGGTGATCCGTGTCTAGACGTATGAATTAGGGGGGAGACCAGAATGAATAAAATCGGAACACGAGCTGTTGGGAGTAACACTAAGATTTGGCATCTACCATCGAAGGCTCTGCCCGTTAGTTCAGTGAAAATATTATTATGAATTAATTCGGGTTAAAATAATAATTATATAAAATTAAAGTCATGAATAAATCAGAGTCTCGGTTTTAGTGTCGTGGCAGTATTAATGAAATGGGTATGAGACCCACACTATTTATTAATCAGTATTTTTGATAAAGAATTAAATAGATTCTTTCAACCATGATTTTTATGAATAAAGTAAATTAAAATTATTTAATAACAAGTTTATTGCGCAAAGTAATTTATAATAAATCTAAAGGAATAAATAAGATTATTGTGCGGTGACTATAAAAATAAATTATAATTTAAGTTAGTGATGGTACAGCTGCTGTAATGTAACGACACTAATTCTATAATTCTGTTAGGGTTTAATTTGATGATGTATGAACTCCATTATTCTTATTGAATTTTTGTTGCGTAATATTTGAATATGATTAACATTTTTATTTTATTATTTTGCATGGCTATATCTGTATGACCGAATATTTTATTTAATTGAATGTACATGATTCTTAACGTACCAATACAATTTATTTAAGTTTTAAATGACTCGTTTCGTTTTACTGCCTGAACTATGGAGACTATCGACCATCGCTATGGCTTGGCGTTACCATTAATTGTTCAGCTACAGAAGGCATGACTAAATCTGAAAGGTACGTCGACCTTTGCAATGGTCTAGTGTAGGGTTTTATTTTGAATCCTGTTGGGAGACAAGGGTATTATAATTAGAACCTTCCGAATCAATAATTAAAATAATAATTTTATTTAGTAAAAGAGAACTTAAAGCACGTATTAAAACATAGCGCATTCTTATATAGGAATAATTGATCTAAGTACCTCTAAAGTGAGAGCAGGAAGGAATATCATAATGATTCTCTCCTGCTCTAAGTACCGTTTCGTACAATGCGTAGAAAAAGTGATTGACTTTAATACTCACATTTATTTTTCTACTACTGAATAAGGTTATAATGTTATGACGTTATAGTCCGCCAGTTTCTCAACACTGTTTAAAATAGAACACTAGACTTTTCCATTGATACGGTTACGAGTACGGTTCTTATTTAACTCTACTAATTCAACATAAATTCAACTATACTAAATTCTACATTTCTCTCAACAAGCGCGATTTCTCTCTCATAGGCAAGGCTGTTTGAATGAAAGAGTTGTCTAAACTTAACAAAATGTATTTCTAAAATTATTCTACTTACAATCTCTGCAGTTCGACAATGACAAACTTATTTGTATAGACCACGCACAGTGACCTTATTAATACATTTTAATTTACCTCAATAAATTAACAAGTTGCCTAATAATTTAATTTAATTTATTTGAAAGATTTATACTTAAAAAGACTTATTTCATTATCACCGAATACTATACGCTACTATGCCTCTTAATTGACGTATTTAACATTTCAATTTATTCTTGATTTAATCTGAAAAAATCATGACTCCATTCAAATAAATTAATAGGGTTATTTTCAAAATTCTGACAAGTGTCTAGCTTTTTTATCACAAAATTCGCTCTGTGAGTCATGTGTCGAACAGTAAGATGACCGATTACTCTTACTGTTTTACCCCTACTTATGATAAATTGCCTTCATCTAATCTATTCTCATCTAAGTACATATTCCACTATTTTGCATATTCCACTAATACAAATCAAATCAGATGTGCTTTCTTCACACATTCTAAGGCAACACCGCACCGTACGCTTTCACCAATTATTGATTTATTACTAATCCGATTTTTGTTTACTGATAACAGGGAGCTATTATGTCAATCAATTATCACCAATTAGCGGCGATCCCCATTGCTACTTATAATTTGTATAATTGACGTCATCGGCCCTGTTTTTAGGTGTTAATGAACCTTTGCCCTTCTTGCAACCGCTTCGTCTAGCACACAACATGCTTAAATAATAAACCTTCACAAAATCTAGCCATCCTGAATTATTTATATAATTTTTGAAGTGTCAAGATCCACCACAAACCGTCTATCATAAAATTAAACCAGAATGAGCACAAATTGCCTCGTTACAATATGTTTACAAGAATAATGATCCCAATCAACACATTGCCAGTAAACGATGCGATGCTGTATTGATTTAGTATTATTGTGTGTCGCGTAAAGAGAGGGGATATTCTGTCGAATTCTTTTAAACTGTGGTGGTGCTCAAGTAAACAAACAACCGATTCTGGTGACCCATTATCTCATCCCTGGCACAAGAATCATAGCACCAGTTATAGCATGACTCCTTATAAGATTTCATTATTCGCAATGAGATATTCATTCATGTATATGCGAATGGAAGTTGTCTAAGTTAACTTTTGTGTTAAAATATTAATTAGTCTCGTGTAATACACATTCATAAGTAATTGTTCTATAATATGTATATTATGTTTTTAGAATAACATATAAGGTTATGCTCTACTTTACTGACCACTGATTGGTCAATACATAAATAATATCGCTTCATATATAAACGAGAATTTACATGCGCCATATTTTACTATGAAACCAGCAAGCTTGCGAACGATGTTAATTCCTTCAATTTTTTTTATCTTATCTTCATTGTTTTACATTGAAACGCTGCATTTTACTTATTTTGTAAGAATACATTTTACAGGTTCATATCGAGAAAATTGTTCTATTATTCCTATACTGAAACGTGCGAAGTGCATTGGCAGGTTTCAACAAAAAAGTTACGAATGTATCGAATAAGATCGGTTTGCAGATAAGAGCCCAGCAATCTGATCGTGGACATGGGGGTGACAAATTTAAATTCCGCACTGGATACCACCAGATCTTGCTACGCCACTGCGTGTTGTATGTATCTCTTCTGTGTAACTGTTAAGTAACTGCTTTAAGTAAGCACATCCCCTCTCGTCTAAATTCACCCGTTGTAACTTCTTTTAAACATAACTTTGTTAGGGCGTGCATATATTGGAGCATGTGAATTACGTTTGTCATTTGGTATGTAGACGATTTCGCATTATACATTTGGTCTCTGAATTAGCGTACTTTAGTGCAAACAGTTTGTTATTTTTATGTGCAAATGTCGATTTTATAAATGCAGGTGTTTTTTGTACATACCATTAGACGTTTAAAAGCTGTGTACAAATTGCTTTCTTAGCTTTCTTATTCTATTACTTTAATTGAGTTTTTTGGACTTTTTTTATGTAGCACTGTAATGAATTTTATTTTAAATTTCTGGTGATATTCGAAGCCGTATTGTCTACGTTTGATGTTATTTTATTGGCTATGTATTTTTTAAATCTTGACTTCATTGGAAGCCCAAATTCTCTGATGTAAGTAGCGCTAAACTTACTGTATATAAGTTTGTATGCTCACTTTTTTCTGCTGTGTCTATTCTAATTTTACATTTTCTACTGTCTGTTCTAGACTTGCATCTCTTAGAAATTTTAAAATTATGTTTTTATTTTTATGCTTCCATAATTTATATTGAATTTCTTTAGTGGTTTTCAGTTTATTTATTGAATTTACATTTTTGCCAAGATCACAAATGAACATTTTACGTTTTATCAAGTTACACTTTGGTATTATTATTAATATTATTAAGAGGAAGGTGTTATGAATGTTGATGAGTGTACAGAATGGTTAGAAGAAAAAGGAATATACGTCTAGGGAGAATGGAGGAGGCTCGCTAGTGGATTTCTTTGTTAAGAATGAAAGGGCGAAGAGGTGTATGATAGGTATGACAGTAGGTGAGAGGGTGGAGTCCCATCATTTCCCAATAAGGGCTGAACGGAAAATAGGAGTGAAGGATATAAGAAAGTGTAGTAAATTAGAAACTAATATGAAGACAGGGAGATATGAATGGAACAGAAGATAAATAAAAGGGTTGGAATGAAAATTGAGTAAAATGGATTGGACAGGAAGTATCAAAAATTGTTAAAGGGTGTCTAGGACTAGGAAAGAAAAACGGCGAAATGAAGAAGTAGACAGTAAACAGGGTGTTCGATAGAAGATGGGAAAAAAAAAAGAAAGAGGTGAGAAAGAGGTTTTAGGGCAGGTAATGAAACGAGAAAAAAGTGGGACGAATACGTAAAGGTAAATCGGGAATGGAAAAGGAGTGAAGGAGTTGCCAGGTCGAAAGGGAAGAAGAAGAAAGGAAAGTAATAAAAGGTATGAATCAGAAAAGGAAGTGTGAAAATATATGAGGGAAAGGAGAGTGAACCTAGAAGACGAAGAAAACTTAGAGGAATTGAAAAGGAAATGTAAATAAAGGGAGGTGAAAGTGATTTAAAGAAAGTATTGGGATGGAAAGAGTACTATGAAAAGAAGCAGAAGTATTGATAACTAAAGAGATGGAAGAGGAAGAGGTTAAAGAAGGAATCAGGAGGGCAATTAATGGTGGGACGGCCGGGTCGCCCCGATGGGATACCGTTGGAAGTGTGGGGAAGTTCAAATGAAGGAGTAAATGCGTTAACAAGAGGATTAAATGCGGTATGGAAGGGAAAAGAAGAGATACCTGAAGCATAGAGAGAAGAAAAGATATACCGCTATATAAAGGGGGAATAGGAGTGATTTAAATAGTTCTAGGTGGGAAAACAATTATGAATTGACTATATAGAATATGTGCAAGGCTAATGAATGAAAAACTGAAAAAGGAATTATTGGAGAGAAATGCATTGTCAAATACACAGACTGGTTATATTCAAAGGCGAGATACACCTGACAATATAGTGATGATTTATATACCGAATCAAGTACTGAGCAGGGGGGGAAGGCTATATATGGTTTCATCGATTTGAGTCAGTGTTTGACAACGTAGAGAGGGAAAGATTGTAGAAATGATTAACTGAGATTATAGTAATTCGAGTGAGAGCGCTAGAGAATGTACGAAGGCTGTATGTAAGAACAAGGGTAAGAGCTAGAGTGAGAGAATGTGTGTCGGGATGGTTTTGCATGGGCAAGAGTGTGAGACAGGGTTGCCCCTTGATTGCACGTTTGTTCAACTTATATGTATCGGATCTGGAGTATGTGTCAAGAAATGGACAGGCGGGAGGAGGAATACTAGGTGGAATAAAAATATTGGCATTCAAAAGAGGAAATGGATGAAATGATTGTAAGAGTAAGTGGGTATATGGAAAAAAGAGGGTTGGAGGAAGTGATTGTGGAAAAATCGAAAGTGATTGTGTGTAAGAAAATGGGGAGAGATAGTAAAAATTACGTGTTTAAGAAGGAGGGAAAACTAATTGAGTGTATGAAGAGTTATAAATATCTACGTTATATGCTGAGTAGGAAGGGAAGAGTGAATGAGCACATAGAGATGATGGTAAGAAAAACTTAAAGTGGCAGCAGAGAGGTTAAGGAATGTATGGGAAATGAAGTTTGGTGATTCGATAAGAATGACGTTAGTGATATGCAATACATGTGTAAGAAGTATTGTGATGTACGTGGCAGAGGTGTGGGCTGTGAATGAGAAAGAGGAGATAGAAAGAATGGAAGTTAAGTATTTAAAGATGATGCTGGGTGTAGGAATATGGACTCCAGGTAAAATTGTGTTACAGGAATTATATTAAAATAAAATATGGGTGAAAAGAGTTAAGAAGTTGGTAAAATATGAGAGAAAAATGATGACTGGACAAGAAGATAGGATGGTTAAAAGAGTGTATGTAAATGCATATAAAGAAGTGGATAAAGCTGCAATAGGTAATAACCAATGGGTGGAATATAGGAGGAAGTTGTATGAGAGATGTGGCTAGTCAATGAATGATGGTCAATGATGGGGTGAAATCTGAAAGGGAGGTGGAGTTAATATATAGGAATGTGAAGGTACAAAATAGGTATGCGAGAATTCGCGAGCAAGTATAATCGGAGGTTTGAAACATGGATGGTGGAGAGAGATTTACCAGGATATTTAAAATCAGAGATGAACATGGAGTAGAAAAGGATGATTGCTAGGTTTAGGTATGGAAGTGTTGATATAGGATTCTCATTAATTCAATTACTTAACAATCGCTATAAGCAATTCCTTAATATATCATAAATTGAATGGGAAATCCTCTAACAATATATCTAAATTGACTAATCTAAGTCATCATTCATTGACTTCAAAGAAATACTATATACAATAAATATAATATAATATAAAATGGTTAGGTTTTATATTATATAATCAGCTAATCAGTATCATAATAAATTAGTTAAATCAAGCAAAAAATATAAATTATCCGAGATAATCTTAGTATATTAACAGAAAATCCAAAAGAAACGGTTAAGAATATCACAACTTCCGACAAATGTACACATTAATCTATACAAGTAAAGCATCAAACAAGGCACCGAAACGAGTAAGCAGGCGGCATATGTCGCATCAAAGCTTTGTGTTAAAGCCGACAGCGAGCGATGTCCTTTCATCTACATGCAAGTGCATTGTCATATATTTTAAGATTTATGATCTACGTATTTCTTTTACGATGACAAGTTTTTTTTAGTGGATAAAAGCAATGATTTTTAACGTTTTTCTTCTGTCGCTAGAGAGAGGTGCTTTAAAACGACATTTTCACCCACCAGATTTTCTGAATGACGGGTAAGATTTTTACCCTTTTGACTTTCAACAAATCTGATTGGATGATGAACGCACACATTTGAACAGAAGGCGTTTTCTATGCATATTCCTATATTTTGACCGCATCAAGCTCCTATTACTACCGTTGATGCGACCCACCACCGTTTGGAAATTACCACTACTTACAGTTTTTTACTATATAACCGTCAACAAAATAATGCAACGTTGATCATTAAATTTTCTTAACGTATCAGGAAGAAACTTTTGATTGATTGGAAATATAACCTTCCTCAAAATTGTATGGGTTACGGGTTAAAGTTACGGGTTGAGAATAAAAGAAGAAATAAGAAAGAGGAATGAGGTATGAAGAAAACAAAGGTCCGTTCTGGTTTAAAAAAATTGCTTGAAATGTGCTTGTGTTTGTTTTGTTATATTTAGTTTTATTTGCACTTATGTTTATGCATTGCATTTTCTTTTCTCATATATTACTTTATTAAGTAAAAGTATGCCAATAAGGGTTCGTTATTATTATAACTAATATTAATTAAAAATTTGGTATTATTTATAATGAACTCAAATTATAAACAAACTAGATTATTTAAGTACTTTTGTTTTATTAACGTCCCATAAATTGATATGGGACTGCTTCTAAGTTCTAAAAAAATAAAATTAATTGAAGAAAATCTATGTTGAATATTCTATAAATACACATATTACGCAATTCACATACTTTGTAGTAGAATATATGGAACAAACTGTACATTAAGGATAAATATAAAAGATGCTACCATAGATGCTACCATAGTATGAACCTAACTTAGCGTAAACTCAATTTGTTATGCGTAATTAATTAAATTGATTTTCACTGACATCTACGAAAGAATAGAAATCATTAAACCGCATTTATCACGGTTAAAAGGCATTTTCAATTATAATACATAAAATTTATACGAGCTACAAAATTTACGTACTGTTATAACTATTATTTGCTTATGTATTTTTTTAATAGTTAAAAGCCTTGTATTTAATTATGGTATCTTTAGCGATTGGTCGGTGTATTTGTTAAACGAACACTATACTTTTCACCAAGTGAAATTAACAATTTTGTATTATTAATAAAGATAAATAAAATTCTTCGGATTTTTGTACAACGTAATATATTTAGTACCACGTTTTTCATCAGGCAACGCTTATTAGTTTTAAAGCCATCATCAGGACTAGAATGAACAATTTTTTTAATTGAATTTTTGTTTATTAATAATGATGTCTATCATCATCGTCATTAACCAGCTTCTAAAGTCCACTACTGAACATAAGCCTCCATTGATTGCTCTCACAACCTCCAATCTTGCGCTGCCAGTATCCAGTTGGCGTGGATTCTTTTTAAATCGTCGTGCCACCTTGTCGGAGGGCGTCCTCTGTTCCTAAATGCGTCTTGTCGGGGTCTCCATTCAATTATTTTTCTCGTCCATCTGTCCTCTGTGGCACTCGCGATGTGAATAGCCTAATTCCATTTCATGACAGCAATTTTTTCTTACATTATCTCTTAGGGACAGTCCAAGCATTGTGTCACCCTGTGTCACCCTTATCCTACTAAAGGCCTTTCTCGTTAAAGTTAGAGTTTCTGAACCATAAGTTAGAACGGGTAATATACACTGGCCAAAGACCTTCCTTTTCTGACATATTGGCAGATCTGCCTTAAAGATGTAATTTAGCTTACTAAAGGCTGCCCACATTAAACCTATTCTTCTGGTAAGTTCACGGGTCTGGTTGTCTCTTCCAATGCAAATTTCATGGCCTAAATATTTGTAGTAGGTCGTCTCTTCGACTTGTTTTCCGTCAAAATAGATGCCTTCACCAATTATTAATTTTGTCATCACTTGGGTTTCTGATATATTTATCCTTAAATCCATTTGTTTTGAGTCAGTTTTTAGTCTATCTAGCATTGTCATGGCCTTTCTTATACACTCAGATATTAGAACTGTATCATAGGTGGCATAGGTTTTCACCATTTATGTTTAGACCGAGGCTGTCGAAGTCTACTTGTTTGCACATGTACTGTAGTATAGTGTTAAACAATTTAGGGGAGATAGTGTCTCCCTGCCGGACACCCCTCTCTATTCTGAAGTTATTTCTCGTCTCGTGGAGTTTAACACATGCTGTTGCTTTATTGTATATGTGTTGGATTAGGGTGTAGTACCGAGAATCTATTCGGTAGACGGCCAAGACTTCCATCATTTCTTGTTGCTCTATGGAGTCGAAAGCTTTTTCGTAATCTACAAATATTAAAATTAGAGGCTTGTTATATTAAATTTATGCCTGGCAGTCCTTAAGTATAACATTCATTATTTAAGAGCACAGGCAAAATAAAATTATGATTTGAACAAATGAATGACAAATGCAAATTAAAAAATATTAGCGATGATTATATTGAAATAAAAAGAAATGGCAACAAAAGGTAAACTTATAAAACCTGCTCAAAATGACCCCTCCAATATTAATACAATGTTGCAATTTAACCTCGAAAGATCATTACACATTTTTGAGAATGCTTCTAAAAACCTGTCATTCCTGCAAATCTTGTCTTGTCGCTGCTGGTGTCTTGTATACATCGTCCTTTATGCAACTCCATAAAAAAATCTATTTCACGGATGTCAGTGGATCTGGCTTGCCACATAGTTGATCTATCTCGTCCAATCCACCTATTTGGAAAGTTGTTGTTAAGAGAATTGTGAATTAGTTGTGTGTGCTGTACGGGCGCAGCATCATGTAAAATCCACATTGCAGTGTTTTATATTTAATGGTACATGGTCTAGTAGTTGAGCTAGGTGATTTTCTAAAAAGTCTAAATAAATTTCACCAGGGATATGGCCGTTAAAGAAGTGTGGTCCTACAACGTAATCCCTTAAGATACCACCCCAAACATTGATGTACCATTGAACTTGGCTGTAGCACATTGTCTCATAAGGATTAGTTGTTGAGTACTAGTAGAAATTGTGCCTACTGATAAAACTATTTCTGCGAAATGTTGCTTGGCCACCAGAAACAGTTGTTAATGTCTATGGCGCATTCACAAAAATTAATCCTTCTTTGATAATCATCAGCAATGTGTTCTTGATGACATTGGATGTGATATGTATGTATCTTATGCTTTAATAGCATTCTATTTACAGATGACTTAGTGATCCCTGGTTGGTTTTCTACAAGATGTCTGTTAGTGTGAGGATCGTCAGCCACACTAAAAATTAAAAAAGCTCAATTCATTTTCTTCTGTTGAAACTCTTCTGTTACCGTTTTTCGTACGGTGGGTTATCGGTGCGTTTGAATCTCTGCAAATAAATTTTCGAAAGTTTTTTGTATGAGGTTCTCTATGCTCTGGAAATTTTTCTCCATAAATTCTAGTTGCTAGCAATCAATTCTCATCACTCGAATAAAATACGAATATCGTTGGTTTCAAAATTCATCTTACCCTTAACCATTATAAGAAAATTTACTTGAATAACAACAATAATTTAACAGAGATATTTATTACAAATGTAAACAATTTAAACAACTGAAAAACGGCAGAAGTAAAGCGATTTTGTTATAACAGGAGTAACTAGATTAATATGTTCATCATTTATATTCAATTACCAATTTCAAACATTTCAAAGCGTAGTTCAATAAATTACCAAAATTATTTAATTTAATTATTGAGACATAAATTGAAACCTCGGTATTTACTACTTTCGAGAGCTATTTTTTGGTAGAGTTCTATCGATAAATAAATGAAAAATTGGATTATTTATTAAACGGTCTACTCCATCGAATTGAAAAATCCAAGAAAATTGAGAATTGTCTTATAAAATTAGAAGCATCGCAAAAACAGTTGAAGTTAGACATAGGAAGTGGTTAATAAAAATAAAAGTGGTATTAAAGGTCTATCCAGTCATTGCATAAAATATAGACTGTTCCTATTGAATAAATAAAAAATTAGCTTTACGCGTCTTGATTCATCCTGAATACTACATCAAAATATAAAGAACTACCAGAAATAAAAATGGACTCAAATGGTGAACATTCAGACGTTATACATCCGATCGAAATAAACTTGGACTCCATAAACTTGGACGAACTAAATGGAATTGAAGACCAATTATTTAGTGAAAATAATCTAATAATTGGAATAGAAACCCTTTCATCCATGGAACGATTAGCATATGGAATATAGTATTATTTATAATCATATTATTAATTTTCACCTATGTATTATGAAAAATTTAATGTATGTAGAAGAAAATTTGGAAGACGTTTAAAAATAATGAATCCGAAGTTGAAATTTCGAAAAAGAAGAAAACCACAAAAGTTTTGGACACGGTACAATTGAAAACTTTATTTCGAAAACCCAGTTTTCAAATTTCGGCGAGAATAGTTACATTCAGCTCGTATATTATAAGCTAATATAAAATAATACTTTGATTTATATAGACTCAAATATAACTTAAGTAACGCTTCTAATTAAGAACGTATAACTGATTCAATTAGATTTTGCTTAGAAATATCTTACACGCATATTGCGCTTTCAATTGTTATACAGACGCACTGTGAGTCTTACATTACTAGAATTCTGGTTTTATATTATTAAATTCAACATGTATGTCATTTATTTGATTTTTAAAAGTCATTTTCTGTTGTAACATAAAGCAACATTATTTATGAGACCAAATTATATTATTATAATGTATTAAATTAAATATTAATGTTTAAATTCAATTGTATCTTTAAGCTTTAACATTGCTTTGGATTTAATAATTTATAAATAACGTTATTTCATACGAGGAGCAGGAATCAGATTTATTCCAAACTCCAAAATTATTTTAAAATTTATAACGAATTAGAAACACAAAATCAAATCTATTCTTTATTTTCATGTACGATTCAACTAGTCACTGAAATGAAATAAAAACAAGAGAAATTAAAAGTCACCTCGAATAAACTTGTAAATATTTTTCGAAGTTAAAAATAAATTTTTTAAAAAACCAATTTTCCTATCTGGAAACTTAACTGGCGACGAGGATATTGGGATGAAATTGGACTGGAGATTGGACAATATCGCCAAAATCACAGTTTCGGTTTCAACGGTTAACCTTCTACGCTACAATTTTGGAGGAACATAGTCTGAGTGGAGACGACAACATTGCTGATCCACATAGCAGTAAGAGAATGAAACTTATTGATAGAATTTCAAAAGATAATAACCCACCTGGATTACTAGCAAACAAAATAGAAACCGCACAAAACGTAATAGGCAAATGGACATTAATTAAAGTTATTCCTTATGAACCACTAATTGAGATCCAAAATTTTATAACCTACCAAATTAATCAAATAGATGAAAGCATTCATAAAACAAATCTTGAAATTATAGAAAATACTGTGTTATCAAATACACAAAAAATTCTTTATTACCAGTTAAACGAAACGTATAAAGTAATTAAACAATTAACACTACCAATATCAAAACACTACCAATATTTAATTTCTTGGGTAGATCAAAGCGACGCGGAAACATATACGAATGCTATCAACTTCTCAAGTAAGAACGAGAATAAAATCAAAAATATAGATTCTAATCAAATTCTATTAACGGAACAAGCCATCGAAAAGTTAATTCAACTATTTTGAATTTAAGTAAAAATCAAAAAATAATAAATATACATGTGAAATTTTTAGTTTTCAAAGATCTCGAAATTTATAAAAAAAAATTCAAAATTGAAAAAGGTTAAACGAAAATTATTTAGATGTTACAAATCAAATCGAAATATTAATGATTCAATTTACAATTGAAATATTATTAATAAAAGATAATTTTTAAACCCTCGTAGAAGCAATCACATTTGCAAAGCTAAAAATCATGCATCCATCAATTTTAGAAAGATCTGAATTTCTTAATGA
>WYDF02021193.1:0-13189 GCA_009867245.2 Adranes taylori | reverse complement strand
TAAGTTTTGCTTATTATTTTTTATATACGAACTAATTTCTAGCGCATATTTTGGCGCAAACAATTAACCAAACCAAAAAGTGGGTATTAAAGTAAATAGCTTTTTGTACTTATTGCACGAAAACGAGCACATCCCGTAGTGTAGGAGAGAATCGCTGCGTACCCCATTAAAAGGATTCTCTCTAGCCAGTCCCGTCGGAAGTAAAATCATCCTCCGAAATAGAATGTGACAAAATGTAAAAAAAAAAGTTAATTAAGCTCTTAATTATAATTATTCCAAAAACAAGAGCATTTCAGACGTAACTGGATCGAAGAATGAATTAAATAAGATTCATTATTTGAGTAATATGAAAAAATTCGTATTCTAAAAGACAATCGTCGCCTGGCATAGTGAACCCATATTACAGAACACAATCAGAGCAGATCACTAAAAATGATATAATTTGAATATATTAAAAACCTCAACTAATTTTCCTGTACATTTTGAGTGATTCTAAACTTAACAACCAATACAAATGTAGGCATCAGGAATTACACAAAAGTTGTAACACTGCATTGTAGCATCGTGGCATTTTACGGACATTGGTAACAAGTACGATTCATGACAACACGTACAACGAAGTAGTATAAAACAGCCGGTTCTAGATATTTCCATCACAGTAAGACTCCGGCGCATTCACCATTATGATTATATATTCTTATAATGTCTTAAATATTGGCGAATGCTTCCGACGATTCAGACGTGATTACATAACTTTGTATATCTTCGTATATCAATGACGTGAATATAAACGAACATTATGACGTGTCGTTTTAAGGTTATGTCTATTAATATTAGCGTGAAATTTATGAATATTAATATTAGGGCTCATCTTAGATCTTCGTCTACTAGTGTTGATAAGAAATTAAAGAAACATTTTGACACCGCGTGTTTGAGATTATGTTTATTAATGTCAGTGCGAAATTTGAAATGCATGCCAATAATGCAGATTTCTGTGTCATTGCTAGCCTATATTGATTATCATCCGGCGGAAGCTGGCGCATGTTGTTTATATAATATTATTATGTATGCTTAGTAAATTTGTCAACACCGATTATATATGCACGTATTTCATCAATGACAAAGCATTTCTGGGCGTTGCGTTTGAGGTTCCGTAAATAGATGGTAATACACGTGCAATAAATATATAAACAAACACCCGGCTACATGTGCTTGATCGCATATCTTCGTATATTATCGCAAGGCCGACGTAAGTGATGGAGCTTTAATATTGATCAAATATAATTTTTGAGATTATATGCGTTGATAAATAATGTAAACATACGTTAAAATAATAACAATTAAAATAAGAAAATTGTCTAAATAACTAATTTTCTTAAAATTTAAAATCTCACTTACACTATAAACGCCACCATTAGAACTCGCCGGTGATACACAAGCACTGATCGCTGGCGATACCAATCCATGTGTTTCCAAACAACTATTATTCTCTTCAACAACCGCATCCAAATTGCTTTTGCCTGATGCCGGCCCACCTGGACTACTCGATTCACCAAAACACGATCCACTTGTAACTGACATATCAACACTTGCATTAGTCACAATGACATTGTGAACAAAATCTTTCATATCAACGGAGATATCGTCGATGATTTCAATACCTTCATCATTTGGTGTCGAAATTCGTTCAAAATTTTCACCATTTGAACTCTCCTCACGTTGTCCATCATGATTACTATGATAACTGACTACTAAATAGTACATGGAGAATTTTGTTAAATAATATAGTATTGGGAATAATAAAGAAATAAAAATAATCGAGTACTCAGTACTTGAGTCATTCTATTAATTGAGTGATGACTATTTTCATAAATTGTCATTCATAATTAAGATATGGTTATCGCAAAATACAGCAAATGTATAAATAAATAGCATTTTTTAGAGGAATGCGGCAGGGATGTATCATGTCGCCAATCTTGTTTAACATATAGTGCGAATTTACAATGCGCGAAGTGAAGAAATAGTATTTCTGTAGGACAAAGAAAACTTAATCTAAGGTATGCTGATGGCACGTCATTCATTATCGCAAACCAACATCAGATAGTAACAATTACATATAAGGCGTCTGACGGGGACTATACAGAATGTAACTTAGACTTTAAATAGGGTCAAAACAAAGGCGAGAAAACAACCAGCCAAACATGGAAAGTTACTGACCTTGAGGTACTCGTTTTATCTTCCCTTTATCTCAGCTTCTTCATAACAAACACGGGAGGTTTTAGCAAAACCTTGAATATACTTTGTACCCTAAGTTAAGCAGCGATGTGTCCCTATAATTAAGAAAGCACATCTTGGATCACTTCTTATGTAGATTGGGCACAACCCCACTACTTCCACTCATCCGGAATCAACCCTTCTTCTCTATCCTTTACATAAGTTGGTGTATTTGGTTGTGTAGAAAATCTCCACCATATTTTAGTACCTCTACATTAATGTTGTCTTCCCCAGGAGTTAATGCCTTGCAGGATTTTCTACGCCAGCATATGTACGAACTCAGTTGGTGAATTTGGTGTATTCGGTGTATTTGCTTGACTAAAACCAAAGAAGTTATCAGGGTCAAAGTGGATTTAGACACAACATCCAAAACTGACTATATATTTACAATACGATACGTACGACCACATAGAGTTGGAATTCATCATTCAACTCTATGTTGAATTCCAACCAACTCTATGTTGTATTCAGATGGCATATGACTCAGTAGATAAAAAGTACATGTACTAAACGCTATATTTTCAAGTAAATACGTGACTTCGGCAAGATGATTCCTCATCATGCTTACTATTCCACCTCACTTTGGAACGAGTTGCCTAAAATATTGATTTTAGAGGTGGTGTACTGGCGCGGTAGTAAAGATCTTTAAACATTTTAAATATATAATCTAAGAAACACGCGATTTATTGGATACGTGCAAATAAATACAGCACACGTCTAAAAATTTTAGGGTCCAGGCGGGGATAAAACTTCTCCACAGAGTGGAGGAATTGGTGGTCAAATGAAAACCGAAGTAGTTTCTCGCGTAAATCAGTAAGACACAACTACTTTCTTTTGCGCAAGGTTCATCCGTCAGGGTTCGACACCATCAACCGACAACATAAAAGTCTAACCCCGGTTCAGTCGTGATAGATACAGTACAAAAAGTTTATCTAAAGCACGCGCATTTTTTTTGTTCATTTTTATTGTTGGTTATGGCTAATATACTAAATGTAAGTAGACATTTTTTTTATATAAATCAAATAACTGAGAAACTCAAAAACTTTTAAGTTCTTGATTTTACTTTGAATAAATAATTTCTATTTAATGATTATTGTAATTAATCTATTTAATGATAATGTACTTAAAGTAACTAATTATGAATCTTATTGAACCGCCGTCAATAATTATTATCGCTATGTTCTTTTTCAAGGTGGTTTATTTTATTTTTACCTTCGACTATGCACCATTTAATAAGGTTGATGTTTCTTCTTAGTCATTTAAATTTTGTTGTTAGATTTATTCAAAAGCAAATTATCCATTTGTTTATGATAGTATATATAATACATTATTCTATTGTAAATCGATTATTTTGTGTAAACCAATGCAGTGTTTAAAACATTGGTGCCTTTTATTTGACGTTTATTTACTTAATTCTTCAGCCGTATTTGCTTTAGTAAGTTAGATTCTTGGGCTTATTCAAGCAAATGTTCTAATAATTTAATTTATAAAATCTGTCTATGCCCTAACCTAATTATTGCTCTGATTCCGGTCGGAATGTATGATTCTTAACTGGAAGTGGAATTTATTTATCCAGTTAGGACTCACATATTCCCTAGTCACGAAAAAAACGTAACATTGGGAAGAACAGCAAAATCCGTGTCCACAGTCTATGGCGAACTTTGTGAAGAAACAGGAAAAGCGGGCCTAAACATTAACATGACGTATTTGCTAACTTAATATTGGAAAAGCAAAATATATGCTATAATTTGGTGAAAAAAGAAACAAAGACAACATTGCTAAGATTGGTAAAGTGTTTGAAAAGGTCACCAACTTTAAGTACCTGGGATCTAGACTCAACGAAAGGAGAGAATTGCACCAGAAACTCGATGCTATTTTAGCCTCCTAAAAGGAAGATCAAAAAGCATATGTATCGAACAGTAATTAGACCAGTTGTCGTCTATGGTAATGAAACATGGGTGCTCAACAAAAAAGAAAGCCTTGGATATATAGTAGCGTAAAATACTTCGGACCAGAGCACAGACAAATGGAACCTAGCAAATACGATATAAAAGAAAGTTATACAGCTTGTATGAGGACCTCGTAGAAGAAAAGGAGAACTGTAATGTGCAGGACACCTGGAAAAGATGTAGAAACGAGCAGCACGCTAGGTATTCCATCAACATCCTAAAGAAAGAAGACGACAAGGTCGACCATGTTAGAGATGGCTGGATGAAGAGGAAAAAGACGTGCGACAATTTAGAGTTCGTGGAGACGGCTCGCTTTTGACCAAGAAGTATCGAATGAAGTGACCGGGAAAGCTCTGGCACTACTTGAGTGAAGCACCGATGGTTAAGGTAAGTTGAATGTGAACTTCTCAGATCTGAATCCTTATTTAAATTATACGAAAAGCATCTATACCTTTACTGTCATTTCCATTTTCTCTACAGCTAGTGTCTCCATTAGGAACATTTTGGATTCCATCGATCCTATCCATATTTTCAACATCATTGTCAGTAAGGTGCTCCAAACCATTCGATTCTTTCAAATCTATACTGTTTTTGCAAGTAGCAACAAATGTTTCGCTCTCGCCCAAAATTCCATTTTCATCACTATCGTACGTGATTGTATTTTGTTTCGAACGAGACTGTTTACGTGGACTTGTTGATTTCGATGATTTTCTTGAACCGAGATCATCGTCATCGTTTGATATATACTCGTAATCGCTGATGTCTTCGAAAATCTGATTCAATAATGTTTTTATAAAGATCTAACACTAATAGATGGATACGTTTTATTAATAAAATATATTTATAAATTAAAATATTATATTATATAAATATTATAATATAAATATTATATAAATTAAAATATTAAAATATAATAAAATTTTATAACATTTATATTGAGCTAAAAATTATAGATCTTACGACGCATTAGTCCGGACTTTCATTTACTAAAACTATGAATTGCAACAATATTGAATAGATGGGAAATCAGTCTCAGTCATAAAATATCCCCTTAACAGTCAGATGATAATCCAGACGGATCAAACCGCATCACTCGATAAGTGAAATTAGTGCATTCCAGGAAATTATAATTAAAAAAACTTTATTCTATCATCGGCAGATATCACCTATTGCCAGTTTAGTTATAAATGACAGGAATACATTTTAATTTGCATGAATTACAGCTTTTCTATTTTATGTCATTTGAAATGGATCAGTCTCTAGTCTTAAGGAAGTAAAGTATGCCCACATATAAGGTAATGAATAATGGGTTACAGAAATAGCCATTTCCACCAAATGGTACTGGAACCATTTTACCAATGACAGGAAACTAATTACTGCTTTAGAAATTAAAGCACCCTTAGGAAAAAACGATCACTCTATTACTGAAGTCAACATGCAGGTTTCCATACACAGCAACAACCACGCAAGTGTACAATATTAATAAACCAAGTTGTGACAACGTTAGATATATCTGCAGCTGTCAAAATGAAACTTATAATGAACTTTCAAAAGTCTTAACTGAATCAATTTGTTCCAACATTCACTCATAGTCATTGGTTCAATTTCAACAATTTGAAAATCATGCAATTGAAAAGATATATGTGGGATCGATAGAAAGCTGTTAAACGAAGCCTATAATGATTACAGAATCATCTACAACAAAGTTACATCTCAAATCAGAATGCCAAAGTGGAAGTATGAGGAATCAACCTTAGAGGGCATGAACAAATTTTTAACTATATTTCAAATATATTCAGTTCTAAAGTTAGACAAATTGCTTTGGCTACTGACAACTCAGATGAACTAATTACGGATCCATTATTAATTGCAAATAAAATTGCGAACCAGTTCCAGAGTGTTTGTACACACGAAGCTTACGGCACATTTCCACAAATTCAACGACAAATAATTAGCATCGAAACAATTACCATCACTCCCCAACGAGTATTAAATGCTATTAAATCTATAAATTATAGCTCCAGCCCAGAACCTCACCATATACTAGCTATTTATATTAGATATTGTGCAGAATTTCTAAGATCTCCTCTATCAGAAGTTATGAACCATTCGCTGCCAATGGGTGAAGTCCCGAATGAATGGAAGAAAGCTTACAAAACTAAAGCGGTGAATTAGAGACCAATAAGCTTGACATCGGTACTCTGCAAATGTATGCAGAAAATGGTAGCTGAAGACTTAACAAAGCTTGTACCTTCAAATGGAACACAGCACGGATTTCTAAACCACACGGATTTCAACCTGGATGATCCATAACTAGCAACATGCTACTGTTAAATGAACTAATAGGCAATTTTCTTAGTTAGATTAGAAGTTTTCTGACAAGTTGTATATATTGCGTGCGAATTGACAATAATTATTACAATGAATGTGACATTCTTAGCGGAGTTCCTCAAGAATAGGTGCTTGGATCTCTCCTGTTTTTATACTATATAAATCACATGTCAAAATCGATGGAAAACAGAATAATCAGTCACTTTGCTGGCAGCATGAAACTTTTGGGTTATCCAAGTGATATAAACGACAACACCCAGGCAAACCTGGACAAACTTTATAATTGGACTCAAACTTAGCTACTGTCACTAAACTTAGATAAATGCACAGTTTTACATATAAATATGACAAACCCTGAAAAAAATTACACTGTTTCACGGAAGAAAATTACATGGAAGTGCACTGAAACAAGTAACGTCTCAAAGGAGATCTTGGAACTATTGTTTTTCGCGATTTAAAGTGGGAAGAACATATAAACGGAATACTCAAGAAGGCTAACACATTAATTTATTTAACAAGAAAGCATTCTCACATATACCATATTAGGTGTTCTTGAACATATACACAAATCATACATTCAACTTATAGTAGAGTAAGGTAGTTCAATGTGGAACCCGTACATTAGAAAGGACATCGAATCGCTTGAAAAGATCCAAAGGAAAGCAACTAAGATCCAGGTTCTCTTAGAATCTACCATATGAAGAGTGGCTTCCACATTAAAACTAGTCACTTTATTGGAACCCAGAAATAAGGCGATCTAATTGAAATCTAGAAAATTCCGTAATGGCCACTTCAGCTGCAACTTAGAGGATCTCTTTTCAAAAAACACAAACTCTCAGTTGTGAGGTCACAGACTGAACTTAAAAACAGAACAATGCAACAAGAAACATTTCAACAGTAACAGAGTCGTTCCTCTCTGGAACTCACTCCCATTTGATGTTATCGAGGCGACCACAAAAAACATGTTTAAGAACAAACTAGACCTAAAAAAGTGTTAAAAGAAAGTCCGCGTTCGCGTAATTGCAGCTCTTATCAACTCCGAGTTGTCTACGTTACAATGTTAATAATAATAAAATATTAAAATTATCTCTTAAAATAGCATATACCTCATTAGTAGATTCTATTTGTGTTTGCTGTGGAGCTTGTTCACAACTTGCGCTTTCATTACTTAATTTGGCAATTGCTTTGGCTTGAGTCTCTTTATCTTTTTGTTTTACTATAGCTTCTACCGCTAGCCATTCCGACATTGTATTTTCATAACTACAACAAAATTCAATTACAGTTAATTAATATATTAATTCTTCAAATCTCAAAACTAAATCTTTAAACGTAAATTATACGTACGCCTGTCTCGTTTCGTCATTGAGCGTATTCCTTTCTTCTACAGTTGTTCCAAATTTAAAATGTCCTAATAGATAGGGCCATACATCTTTGCGTAAATCATTTTCAACACCTCCAAAATATGTTAATCTAAAAACTTCTGCCTGATTCGAAAGGACTCCATCCAAACACAGTTCAGACCATTTCTCAAACGTTAAACCTATATTTAAAAATATATCTAAAGCTGTCAATCAGTATTATTATTATTTATTATTACATATTAAAACTCGTAACAGAAGTAGCTCATTGCTGATAAATCTGTCGATTACACTCGATTGCGGGCACTACGACCGCCACGAGCTGAAAAACCCGTCATTAGCTAGATTGATATTTTTATATGTTTGCATAGATATGTGTTTAACAAATTTGTTTTAAATTCATTTTTTCCACCAGCACACACTACACTGTCTGCGAGCGCGTTCCAACAGCTCACCACTCGGTTATAATGAAGAACTTTCTTGGCTTCGTTGTGCATCTTTCTGTAGGTAGCTTGATTATATTGCCATCTCGATCAATGTTCGAGCTACGCAAGAAAATGTCGGAATGTTTGCACGACTAGTGCCCCGAAAGAATCTTATGCGTTTCGATAACGTCGCCGCCAGATTTTCTGTTGTATCTAGGCCCAGACTTCTACACCTATTTTCATAATTCAGATGACTATGTACCTTGATCTTAGTGATTATTCGCTGTACTCTCTCCATTAATTGACTATCCTTCTTGTAGTATGGATTTAACACGGATACAGCATGTTCAAGAATAGGCCTTACGTACGTTATATAAATAAGTAACAATATTTGTTCTATTACTATCAGAGAAGTGTTTGCTTTTTTACTACTTTTCTTGTTTGTTTCTCTCATTTCAGGTCGTCCGAAATTATTACTCCTAAGTCACACTGCTCCCTTACTGATTTTAGAGGTTGTCCATTTAGGTAGTATAGTACGTTTGATTATTATTCCACCATGTGGAAGACCTTAACCCAAAGAATAGAGGTTCCAATACAGATCGCTGCGGAACTCCGCTGCCAAAATTGTACTGGGCAAATACACCACCGGTGGCTTTTACTCTAAATGTTCTGGCGTTTAGGAAATTCTCTATCCATGTCAACAACTTTCCACCAAAAGCCACAAAGCCAGTTGGCATTTTCGTGTGATAATCAAAGGTCTATCTATCAACACATTTTAGCACGTTAGTTGTAACAGACCTCCCAGACATCCAGCAGGGCCTCGTATAGATAATCAGTTAGTTCCCATGCAATGATTTTTTCCAAAAGTTTTCATAGTACCGATGTTAGCGAGATTGTTCGGTAGTTTGCTGGATTTAGACGATCTCCTCTCTGTGGCAGATTTCTATTCAGAAAATCTTAAATCAAATTTTTTACTTACCCTCTTCTGCTTTATCGCCCTTAATAATTATTCCATTAACAAGACCACTCAAATGTCTTCTTACAGTCGACAGATGTCGACAATAAGCTAACCATCCATAGAATGCACGCGATATAATTTGTCGCTTCATTGAATCGCATACGGCTTGAATACACACGTTCTGAGGACTTTCCGGTGGGACAGGCGTCATAAATCCTGTACCTCCACCATGATCTATGCTGAAACTTTTCGTTGAACTTTCAGAACTTGTGCTAGACGAAGCAAGATGAACCCGCACCACTTTCGTCGGTATAATTGCATGTGTATCCATGAGTTCTTTACGTTTAACTTTAAGAAAAAATATATTAATCTTATATTTGAAAACAACTGCATTAAGAAATCCTTTACAGAATATTCTACAATTAGATACTTTCGTTTACAGAAGTATCAATTGCATATTAATAATATACTTACAAACTTCTTTATGATTAGAGTTATCAATTATCCTAAATACATAATCCTTATTCAGCTCCTCGGTTGCCGAAAGAGCTGTTAGTGGTCGTTTCTTTTTCTTGCTGGTAAAAGTACTACCAGAATGTTGAGACCAAAGTGGTGGATCGAGGCGACCTTTCGGCAATAGTCCCGTTTCTATGCAACTTAGAAACGCCAACATATGACCACCCTAAATATAGTCATTAAAAAAAAATTAAACTAAAAGCAAACAAATATTTTATTTTAAATGTATTTCGTTGGTTTTGAAAATATTAAAACTTAGATGAATGTCGCGCAAATGCATATCAATAGTACCACCCAGAAGGCTGTGAAAGAAGACAACACCCGCCTCGATGAAGGTAAAAGGCCATTTTCGTTCGTTTGTTTGAATTCTAGTCGCGGTTTATTGTTAATTAATTCGTATAGCTATTGTCGGTATTTTGTCAAAGGTGTACGGTAAATCCAGTCAAGTTTAGCTGATCTGGATCCATTCCCTACATGTTTCGGTCCTTTGACGCGGATCTGAACCAGTGACCTATGGATAGGCACGCCAGGGTGTTACCTCTGTTTGTTTCGGCTATTGGCCAATTTCGGCTATTGGAACACCTGATTGGCCAAATATACTACGCAATATTGCTATACAGCTACCAACAATCACGTCATCTGTCACGTATTCCATGATAGCCAGCCGCTGCTTCTCCAGTTATTACGGTAAGACGTAGGGGAGCTTTGTACAGATCCCTAAATAAAACTAATTCAGCAAGGTTAACTGTAGTACTACCAACATGTCCAAAGAGATTTGCCAGCGAATTCAAAAAAATTCGTTCAAAGCACACGACCACACGCTGCTTCTAAAGCTACTAAGGCAAGAAATATTGGAGCTTTGTACAATTCCAAAATAAAAATAAATCTACACGGTGCTACCAACATGTCCAAAGAAATTTGCCTGCGGATTCAAAAAAAAAATCGTTCAAATCACAGGACCACTTTATTTAAATTACCAAAGCCAAGACGTTGTACAGCTGACATTGTCCAATCTGGCAACGGTGGTGAAAACGGTACAATATTGGCTTGAGTGTTAGCAGATGCAGCTGCCAATTTTAGAACTCCCAACAAAGTACTGCATCACCATGATATTTTGAGCACACATTTCTCGGATTGTAGACAGTTACTTCAACACCGCCGTTACTACATTACACTTTCCTGACGCCCGCACTTAGCTTGATATCCAAATCTTACCCCAAAATAACTGTAACACATGTATATCCATTTCGAAATATCTCCTGCAAATAATCAACATTTTTTAAAGCTTATTGTTTGATGATTCTATTAATCACGCACCTTCACGAGATGGGTGTTGTCTTCTTTCACACCCTTCTGGAAAGAACTAAGGAAGTGGGTGTGGAGATAGGAAATTGGTTCCATCTTATCACACCCGTTCGCAAACTACCACGAATTGATTCTTTGTCGGTTTAACTATGTACCTCGAAAAACAAGAAACACTTTATTGATAAACGAGGCCCGAGTTGCAGTGCGACGCCATTCAAATTTACCGATTGGCTCTATTCCAGTCTATCCCTTCTGGTAAAACTGTTGATAGAAACGCGAGAGCGATCTGTCCTAATCCGATAACGGTCTATTTAAATCTGCTTTCTCTTTTCTTGCGGTTATGGTAACGAAAATACTCAAGCATGTAAAAAGAACCCGAAATTATACATACCGATGAATGTCACGCAAATGCATATCCATAGTCCTTCCCAGAAGGCTGTGAAAGAAGACAATACCCGCCTCGATGAAGGTAAGTAACCATTTTCATTCGTTTGTTTGAAATCTAGTCGCGATTTATTGTTAATTAATTCGTATAGCTATTGGCGGTATTTTGTCAATGGTGTGCGGTGTCGAGTCAAGTTTAGCTGATCTGGATCCACCCCGTACATTCTAAACTGAACCAGTGGCCTACGGGTAGGCCCACCAGCGCGTTATCACTGTCTCTTTCGGAACGCCTGATTGGTCAAATATACCACGCAGTACTGCTATATATCTGTCAACAGTCACATCGTCTGTCACGTATTCCATGATAGTCGCTGCGTCTCCAGCTACTAAGGCCAGAAGTACTGGAGCCTTGTAAAATTCCAAAATAAAAAGAAATCAGCACGGTGCTACTAAACTAACATTCCCAAAGAGATTTGCCTCCGGATTCAAAAAAAAAATCGTTCAAAGAACCACTCTATTTAATTACCAAAACCAAGACGTTGAATAGCTGACATTTTCCAAGCGGGCAGCGGGGGTGATAACTGAACAATATTGGCTTGAGTCTTTGCAGAGGCTTAAGTATATCAGTATGATATGTATTTATTGAGCACACATTTCTCGGATTGTAGACAGTTACTTCAACACCACTGTCACTGTATTCCACATTCCTGACGGCCGCATTTAGCTTGTCATCCAAATCATCTTCACCCAAAGCGACTGGATAACAAGGAATATCCATTTCGAAATACTGCGACTGTAATAGGAATATCCATTTCACGCACCTTCACCGAGCCGGATCTTGTCTTCTTTCACATCCTTCTGGAAAGAACTAAGGAAGATGGTGTGGGAATAAAAAGTTGGTTCCTTCTTATCACACAACTACCACGAATTGATTTTTTGTCAGTTTTAGTCCCTCGAAAAACAAGAAACAGTTTATTGATAAATGAGACCCGAGTTTCAGTGCGATGGCATACAAATTTGTCCACTGACTATATTCAAGTCCTTTCTGTCTGGTAAAACTGTTGATAGAAGCGCGAGAACGATCTATCCTAATGCACTTTCTCTTTTCTTGTGTTTTCGCTAACAAAAATACTTAAGCATGTAAAAAGAACCCGAAAATTATACATACATTGCACAACGAACGAACAGGTGGTGGACGAAAAATATAGGATAAAATATTCAAAGCAGAAAAAGTAGAACCATTATAAGGTGTTAATCTATCGCCCCAAACTCATCACGACCTCATAGAGATGTAGAAAACTTTAACAATCAAAGTCTTTTTTGATTAACCTCTCTCATTCATTTTTTGTATTAACGGATACACACTAACTGTCAGGACCGATAATGTATGTATGATAGTATTACTTTAAGGCAGTAAATAACTATTAATTATTAATTAGATAAGTTAGTAATATCGAAAACTAGATATTTATTGTATAAAACACCCAAATAGCTTAATAAAACAGGCAGGGTAGATTTTTTAAGCTAATTGGAAATGATTAACTGAATTCGAAATGATTAACTTAGGTTATATAATTATAACGCTATATAATTATAACGCTATATAATTAACGCTATATAATTATAACGGAAAAGATCTGAATTTTAAAAAACATAAATGGTTTTATATTATATTTAGAAAGAAAAATG